>SNQJ01S0014244.1:16846-54218 GCA_010110895.2 Picea sitchensis
TCATTTCGAAGAAGAAGAGGTTTTCTCCCTTTATGGGTTTCCTCGTGAAAATATGTCTCTGTGTATACCCTATGTGTGACTGATGCTTTTTACTTTTATTGTCCATATGTTGTACAATATTGATGATCACTTGAAGAAAGATTAATAATCATTTAATAGAATTAAAATTGTTTAAGCTCAAAGACAACTGATTCACCCCCCCCTCTCATTTGTATTAGTAATTTCAACACTTGCATCACTAGCCAAGCAATTCCTTCAATATATCCTTTTCATGTTAACATCCTTTACACGTAGAGGAAACATTGCCTTGAGTGTCTGTTCCCCACATCCATTTCCTTGCATTGAGCATAGGTATGCTCCACTTCTTGGAACTAGTTGCTTACTCGTGACACTCGTTTCCTCTATTGTATGATATCATTTAATTTACTATATAAAAAAATAAAAAATTCGGGCAAGAAAATAATATTATCTCTGATCGAAGACAATCGTGTCACCTTTGAACATAACACAAATTGTTGAGTCCATTTTCATCTAAAGTTTTCATCTAGCATGACCTCTGGAAGCTTAGATCATTACTTAGAGTTGACTCCTCTTACTGGTTATTCTTCCAATCCCTATGGAGAGTTTGTTGATGCCTCCTTCGTCACAATATTTTGTCACTAATCATGATTAAGTCTATGCTTCTTGAGTTATCCATATGTTTCATCCTCCTGTTCAACGTAATTTTAAAGCATGTGTCTTCACTGTCATCCATACCCTCAATGTATCTTAGAATCACATGAAGTCGTTGTCCAACCTAGCACCTTGGGCCTACTTTCATCACTGGTAGGTAAAATTGAACCCAACATATGACATTTCCTCATTGATCACTGACTGGGGGGTTTCCCTTGTGCTTGACGACAAGAAATCTATTCACACATTGGGATTCTTGTAGTGTCTTTGATTCCATTATACCTATTGGTGGTTTCCTCACCTTTGTCATCAATTTTCCTTATTGGTTTATATTCATAGGGTCTCTTTCGTACACAACTTGCATCTGGTGCATGAAAGGGAATCACATGGTCATTAGTTTATGAACATCCTATTCGTCCAATCTCCTACTAATCATCAATATATTTCTTTGTACCTCATTCTAGATGATGACATATGCCTTAATTATCTCCTTCCATTCGGTCTCCTTCCATCAACTTCAACTCATCTATTCTAGAAACAATACCTAGAGTCCTATGAGTACCTAGAGGCTTGAAATCATCAGTGGCAGACTCTCCCATCATCGAAAGTTGGGAATACATCAATGTATCCTAATTGATGGATTCTTCAAGTGTTCTACCTCAACACCTTTATTCACACTTGTGGAATGTACTCGGTTCCTTGAAACCTACTTTCATTATTGGTGGGTTTTCTTGTGTTTGTTAATGATATACCATAATGACCGGTAATCAAATGAAGTATCATTGTGTTCAACTTCAACTCCTCTATTCACAAGATGTAGACTTGCACCTTCGATGGATAGTGTAGAAGACCTCCAGATTACAGTAGAAGCATCCCATATTTGTTGCTATCTTTCATTGGACTAGTACTTGTATGCGTTCATTGATCATGGAAGATAATATTTTACACCATTGTATACATATATCTTCAGTTTATTTTGAGACTGGACTCCACTATGTATTGTTCGTGACTATGACATCATATGGAATATTTCCACTTTGTATTGCATATTCATGGCCATGAACAACTATTTGATATATATCCACATGGATCTATAGTGTAGTTTAGATTGGCATCGATGTGTACAACGTCATTATGGATTGTAATATTCTCGTGAGTAACTAGTTTCGTTCCATCTATTCTAGTTTACCCCTATCCATAGAGATACTTTCCTCCTAACATAGAAGAAAAAAATCCAAGTGGAAAGAGTAACATTTTAAGAGGGTGAGACATGTTAGAAATCTAAAGTAGCTCCTTCTCTCTTTTACACATACAAATAAAAAACTGCAGGTGTTTGTATATGGAGGTCTTCGCCACATTCCTTGTCACATTGCTCAAACTATTTTTGGTCCTATGGGAAAAGGACTATCAGATATAATGCTTCCATTAATTTAATAAGATTAGTTCGTTGTTTTTTTAGATATTCTCTCAAATACACCACCTAAATTAGGAAATAGTTAGAGCTTAATAACTCTATAAAATAGAGTTATAACTATGTGTATTTTGTTAGAAAAAACAGGATCACAGAGTAATAAAATAAAACAAAAAATATACACAATACAATATAGACATAGATATACATGGTTAACCCAATGTGGGATACGTCCACCAAAGAGATTGTCAGATCCTTCCTTTATTATTATACAGCAAAATAAAGGGATACAACCTACAACACACCCTCTATAATTTCCTCTTCTTTCTCTCACAATTTCCTCTCTCAAAATACAATATTCGCGCTAATACACAACCGTAATACAATTCCCTCATAAGACAACATTTCCTTGTAGGTAAAAAATCCCTAAAATAACTTGTATTGTCGTATATGCAAATGTATAATGAACGGTCCAGATTGACAATGAAATTACAATATTTTACAAAGAAATTTTTCCCAATTTTTTTTGTCAGGGGCGCTGCCCCGGAATCCCGAGTGAATTTTTTTTTCATATCCCCCCCATGGAGCCCCACTGGCAACAGTTTTTGGGGGGAAATCCCCCACAAACACCTCCATTAGGGAATAGGGTCCAAGCAAGACTGAAACAAACCTATGAATCACCAACAATCTCCCACTTGGAGACTAATCACAACTCCACTATTGTTGTACTTGCTGGAATATACTACACTTGGACCTAGAAAATTTATCATATTGGCCATCATGCTTAAATACTAGCTGAAACTGAGAAGGTTCTCATTTTCTCCTTGGTTACTCCTTTTGTTAACATATCTACAAGATTCTGGCTAGTATGTAACTTTTCCAACTTTAAATGTCTATCTTCCAAGATGGATCATATGAAATGGTACCTAAGCTGTATATTCTTAGTCTTTGAATGGAAGGCTAAGTTATTTACAAGGTGAATGGAACTTTCACTATCACAATACAACCTACTATCCTCTTGCTTCTTTCATAATTCCTCCATAAACCTATGTAACCAAAACATTTTTTTACTAGCCTATGTAGCAACAACATACTCTTGTTTTGTTGTTGAAAGTGAAACAACCTTTTTTAGTTTTTGAATCCAACTTATTGTAGTTCCACCTACAGTGAAAAACATACCCTATGGTGCTCCTCTTTTTATCTTTGCCACTTGCCATATCTGAATCAACATATCCTTGTAGAGCAATGTTTGAACCTCCAAAACATAATGCATGAGTAGAAGTACCTCTCAAATACATGAGAATCCATTTTACTTCCTCCCAATGTTCTTTACCTGGATTGTTCATATACCTTCTCACAACTCCTACTGCATGTCCAATATCTGGTCTTGTGAAAGCCATCATATACATCAAGTTGCCAATTGTTGATGAATAAGGGACCCTGGACATGTATTCTATCTCCACCTGTGTCTCGGTGTTGGATCATGATGTCATTGATGTCAAAGGAACAATGTATTGTCATAACATATTGATTTAGTGATTGATGGATCATGTATTGTCCTTGTTGTCAATGGATTGATGTCAAGTGGAGTCATAATTATATGAGGTCATGCATAGATGAAGATGGATCAATGTGTTGTCATTGATATATGATGCATAGATGATTTCATGCATAGAGGAAGATGGATCGATGTGTTTTTATTTATATATGATCCATAGATGGATTGATGCATTGATATATTGATCTTTGGATCATGTGGTCATGCATGGAATCAATAACAAAGGGACAATTTCATAGTGATGTGTTGTCATGGGTTATTCTAGCTGGATTGATGTAACGATGACTCATTATTGTCTTTTCATGGTTTATAGGGAGTGAAAATGGATGAAATCCAAAGTGGTCCCCTTATGGTGAAATCCCTCATGGGATGACACTTTGCAGTTGAGTTGTCCTAGAAGTATTGTTAGAGAACCCATGCTTAGTTGTGGAATAATGAGATAAAGTTCAGTGAATTTGTCAGTGGAACTATCCTATATGGATAGTTCTTATCATTCCATTTTTGGTGGTATGTGGAACATCACGTAACTCCTCACAATTAGAGAGTTATGGCCTTGTGAAGTTGCAGGACCCTCATGTGTTGGCTACAAGCCCCAATAGGTCAAAGAAGTCAAAGTGTATACAAAGAATAAATTATTTAAATAATAAAGTGAAGTGATGAAGTCAAAGAGGATTATTTAAATAATAAAGTTAATGGAGAACTTTCTAATTATGGAAAGTGGTTATAAGTGGGTTAACCCTAAAATAAGGAAAGTAGGTTAAGTGGACAAGTGGTTATGTGAAAAAAGTGGCTAAGTGGACAAAGTTGGAAAAATGTGGCTATGTGGACAAAGTCGCTAAGTGGACAAAGTGTATATCTAGAAAAAGTGGCTAAGTGGATGCTTCTAAGGAAGCTACTTGGAGAGTGTCAATAAGAGAGCAAGGGTATATTGTTCAAGTATCTCTCTTGAGAAAATATTGAAGATCTATTATGAGTAAGAGAGTCATTTCAGGTACACATGGATGCATCGAAGTTTTCGTAAGTCTGAGATCTTGAAGGAAAAAGTTTCGGAAGTTCAAAAATGCTAGTTTCTGAAAGAGCACACAGGTTGCAGTGAAATAGAGTGCATACATATGTGGGTTGCAATGAGGTAGGATGCATAAATGCACGGGTGAAAGGAGATCAGAGTGTGTACAACTAGAGAAACTCATGGAGACTTGAGTGTGAGCTACTGATAGGTTTCTGAAGTCTAAAGAAAGTTTCAAATCTGTAGTTTGTGGTCTTAGATCTACCATATAAGTTCTAGTATGGTTACATGATTGTTTTGATGGATACTTTCATGCATGGTATGGTGAATGCTTAAGGAATTCTTCGCATGGTTGTTTTGATATGGTTTATGTTGGTTGATTGATTGAGTGAGAAACACTCTTATGTTTCAGTACTGATATGGTTGTCATAGTATACTAGTTACTTATACATGATTAAGTAACATTCATATTGTATGGTTGATGATTATGAGTAAGTTGTTGGACAACATAGATGTGTTGTGATTGGTTATGGTACAGATTGGACATTGAAAGGCATAAGTGGATGTGATAGAGGATGCAAAAGATCTAAGTTTTCATGGAGAGAGAAAACCCTAGCTCTTAAGGAGGTATACACAGGCTACTGTGAGCTAGACCACATATAGATGCGGGCTGCATTATTGGTAGGGCACGTACATACGCATGTTTCACTAATGATAGGTCACGTAGTTGTTGATAGATTGGTATCTATTAAGGATTGAATCCTCTTCTCAGTTGGTGTTGAGTTGTGTAAGTTGTGTCTTGCATTGTAGATCTGGTGATCTTATGGATTTGTTACTGTATTTAGTTGTTGTTGATAAAACCCAAAGGATTGTAGTCCATAATAAAAATAAAATTGTACATGCATCTTGTGTTCTTTGCGTTCCTTGTGGTGATGGCTTATTGGTAATCTCTGTTGTTGATATATGTGTACATACAACTGGGTATAAATTGACAGTAATAAGTGTTGAGTAAATTGTGATTGCTAAATAAGGTGTTTTGTGAAGGTAAGAGAAAAANCTGTGTCCAACAATTGATATCAGAGGAGGCCTTCACTATAATACTTAACAAGATGGTAGGAGATCGATGGACACACAAATGGACAATGAAGTTCGAATCCTTGAGGAGAAAAACTACTCAGCATGGA
Source organism: Picea sitchensis (assembly GCA_010110895.2). NCBI lineage: Eukaryota > Viridiplantae > Streptophyta > Pinopsida > Pinales > Pinaceae > Picea > Picea sitchensis. Next base: position 22,678 of record SNQJ01S0014244.1, read on the forward strand.
GAATAGAAATGAAAGGGTATTTGAAATCAAAAGGAGGAGGTGTTTGGAAAAAAACTATTGGTGGATCAATTCCATTAAAGAATAAGTCAAAGTTTGCAGCTCAAAAGGAAGAAAAGAAGAATGATGCATTAGCTCTCAATACCATCTTCAATGGACTCTCAAGCTCTATCAAAGATATCATGGGAAAATGAACTTCCACCAAGGATCTATGTCTAAAGCTAGAGAATACATACCAAGGAAAAAATGAAGACACTAAAGACAACTCCATCAAGAACAATGAGGGTAAAGAATATCCAAAATCCTCTGATTGCAATAATTCTAAATGTGATGAAGTTGAATGTTTTTGTACAAGTGAAGAAGAAGATATAGAAATATTTTGTGTAAGATGACAGTTATCCCATGGAAGAAGTAGAAGAATAGATTTCAAAGTTTAAAAATAAAGTTGACTTAGGTCTATATGAATACAACTATGACCATAGTTATATAGACTATAGCTATCTTTCTAAGAACACTAAAAGGTTTCTTGAAAAGAATCAAAATCATATTTTGAAACTAAAGGAAATGCTCAAAGAACAAGAAGAAAGTAAAAGGACTCAATAGAAGAAAAGGAAGAAGAGATCAAAAGACTAAAGAATGAAATAGAAGAAAATAAGAATGAATATGATGAGATTAACAAAATTCTTGAAGTTAATTTCCATCTCAAGTCCCAAATTGAAGAAGCCAAAAGGGTAGAGGAACTATTAAATAATCAAGTTAATGAAAATGAAGAGTCATGTCATAAGTTGGAAGCCGAAGTTGTTGATATTAGAAAGAAAGTAGTGAAGTCAAACAAATTCTTGAATAGCTCAACACTCTTGAATGAAATATTGGATAGTCAAAGATCACCAAATGATCAATCATGTCTTGGATAAAACAAAGAAGCTACACATTTTGAAGCAAGCACCCCAAAGAAGCTTGAGGTAAGTCCTGCATCCTAAAAATATGGAAATAATGTTGCAAGTAAACCATCTACACAAGGCAAGGGAATTTTCAAAAGAACAAAGCAAGGAAGACATCAAGAAGACATATTTACACCTCAAAGAAAATTCAGAAGAGAGACACCTTCAATATGGACACCAAAGAAAAGGTATGAAAATATTTTTCATGGTCACTGTTACTCATGTAATGAATATGGTCACAAAGATTTGGAATGCAGACATTGTGCAAGGAGAGATAATGAAATATTTAATAACACCCTAAGGTGTTGGAGATGTAATCAAGTAGGACACATTGCTTCTCATTGTCACAGCATGAGATGTTACAACTATAGTGGATTTGGACACAAATCCCAGTATTGCTGGAACACAAGAAGACAATCCATGAGGAGTGTTTCATATAGTATGAATAGAAGAACACATGAGGCTAGAAAAGAAGACAATGTTCGAAATATGGAAACTTAGAGATCAAGTTCTAAGAAGTTGGGACACCTTCAGAAGTGGGTGAAGAAGACTGAAGAATCAAAATAGAATGGCATCCCTAAGGAAAGCTCAAGATTGACCTCTAATGAAGAATACACGAGTTACATGGATAACATTCACGTACATACATAAGCTGAACTATAAATAGGTCACATACATATGCAAGCCTCCTGCATAGAACATCACAGACATGTGGTAAAAGACTTGTAAAGTAGGTTGTGAAAATAGGTTGCAGCTTGGTGTGGTGATATTACTCTGTGTTGCAAGGTCTGACATGGTTTTTTGCAGGGTCTGACATGGTTTGTTGCATGTTTTCATGATTTCATGTTTGAATACATAATTGATATATGTATGGTGATGACATATGGTTGAGTGTTGAATTTCTATTCTTGATGTATTATACCAACTCTAGAGTATGGATTGAAGCCTTTTTCTGTTGAGGAACAATGTTGGTTGTGACAGTAAAGTTATGGCACTTTGGCTATGAGATATACCATGATGATGCTAGCTAGATATATCATTGATCTATTTAGACACACTTCTAGTACATGTATTTTTGGGTTCTTAGTATTTTTTGTGATGAATGGAGGTTGAGGTAGATCTGTTAGGGTACATGGTTGGTACATATTTTAGTTCCATTGATATATCTTGTGATGTATCATTAGAGTCATATTTGTTGGACATCTTGGTGAATTCATTTGGCATGTAGTTAAGATACATATTGGGACATGTAGTTGATGAGTTGATGAGGTGGTTATGTTGTACATCATTGATGAGTCATATCTTGATCTATAGTTGATGCATGATTGGTACACTTTAGGTGCATTGTTAGAAGCACCTTCTAGCAGTATGATTGGCACATGGTTTATGGTTGATATGGCATACATATATGAGATCACATCTTGATTGTAGTTCATGTTGTTGAGGTTTGGTGCATGGTTGATGTGCTTGATTGGTAAAGGTGGTGATACATGTTTAGTGCAATGTTTATGCAGTCATAGATGGTATATGTTTGTGGGTTAGTACTTGGCTAAAGTACATCATTGGTATTTATTGTTTAGCATATACTTTGGTACATGATGTATGGGATGATATAGTTACGACACTTTTTATGACACTTGATTGATATCCTGATGGTTGAGATACATGATTGTGGCATTTGGTTCATGGTAGAGGCATATCATGAGTGATATGACACTTATTTGAGGCACATGGTTGGCATGTTCGTAGATGCATTTGTTTGGTACACAGTTGGCACATGTATTTGCATATGGCTGATACACTTCATTGATGATATATTATGGTATATTGTATGGTATTAATGTACATGGTTGATGTACATGGATATTGTGCATGGTTGGCACACAATATGGCACATGATGTATATGGTTGATGTTTTTATCATGATTCTCTATTCTTTGTTGACATGCATTTTTATTCATGATGTATGGTATGGTGTTGGCCCTTGGTTATGGAAAGAAGAGAAGATCGAAGAAGAAAATGTCAAGCGCAAACTGCATGGGAGACATAGTGACTATCACTGGGTCGAAGTAAGCAAAAGAGAAGAAAATTTGGAGCGAAGTATAGAAAAGAAATCCATTGGATGAGGAGATCGAGGATGACAGATCAACAAGGAATATGGATCGAGTAAAACTAAGAAAGAAGAGAAGACCACCATTGGATTCTTCGGAGCACCGCACAAGAAGGGAGGAAAGATAGGCTAGTGAAGCCCTGAAAAGGTGGGTCAAGTTGACCTAGGGTTTTAGACACCTAGGGTTTTGGGTACTTAGGGTTTTGACACCTAGGTTTTGACCTAAGGTTGTCGGTGAGGGACTATAATGTATAAATAGAGGTCAAGAGGACCTAGGTCGGGTCGGTACTAGTGTTGGGTATTGATATTGATTGTTGTTGGTTGAGAGATTATTATACTATGATAGAGGGGAGTGCTGAGTGTGAGATCCTTTTGGTATTGTAAGATCTTCAGCTGGGTGCAAAGATCAAGTCCTACAACTTGGTGTGTTGGAAGGTGGGAGACAGAGAGAAGAAGAGAGAAGATCTATTGACTAAGAGTGCAGATCAGAACTGTAAGCTTTATCTTAATATATCATAAGAACAGTTCTTTGGACATAGCGCTAAAGAGAGGGTGAACCATCTATATTGTGTGTCGTATGTGTGGTTGATGCCTGGATCTTTGTCATTGTTATACTATTATTTGCATTATTCTGTTAGATCAGATTTATATCTACACAGGGTAGATCTAGCCGATGAGAGATATATGAATGTTGCATTATTGTTGTATTAGTTCCACTTAATATTCCCCTAGTCATAGACATATATGTCCTGCAACCCCCCTCTTAGCTTCTTCGGGTGAGACTACATATGCTTCGCAGGTGTTGCCGAAAGGGCTAATAGCTAGGGCTTGTTGGTGCACTCTTAGAGTGAGCCTTGGGTCTGCCCCTGTGCCAACAAATGGTTCTACTGCCGGAACGGGAATATTTTTAAGGGAATGTCAAGGTGGTTCCCATCGAATATAGAGATTCAAAAGTGGATAGAGGATCAAGAGAGGGACTTTGTTGAAGCCCAGAACAAGAACCCTAAACTGAGTATTGAAGATTGGCTACAAAGATACATCATCATCAAAATTCATGAGATCTTCTTTGGAGGAATCAACCAGGAGTTGTTTGAGTGGTTGGCTAGGTTAGCCGATACCCAGATCGAGATCAGATCTAGACCTCTTGTGGTTTGGAGACCAACACTGATCCAGAAGGTCAAGAGAGTTGACAACACTATATCCAGAGTAGTAGATCATTGGTTTGATAGTACCATTGGAGGGTATATCACCGAATTTGTTGTTGATAGGGTAGAATCATATAGACAAGATGAGAGATACTTTTTCAAAGGAACCAGAGGAGTTAGGACCTTTGCATATTTTGAGGTAATTGAAATTGTTGATGATATCTGCCCTTACCCTGCATTGCTAGGAATTGATTGGGCCTTCGACAATTCTACTGTACTTGATTTAAAGAAAAGACGCATAAAATTTGAAAGAGATGTCCTTAGGGTCATTTCCCCCTTAGATCCAAATGAGGGTCCTCTATATACAGAGCCCATCAGAGAAGAAGACCACGCATATGAGATGGAAAACATATATAAATTAATAGCCAGACATCAGGATTATATCAACCCTACTGCCGATGGAAATCTAAGTTGGCGAAGTGACAGTGCGTGTTCATCAGATTCAAAAGAAGCACTGGAGAACTAGAAGAACCATATGTATGAATTATCCACAAGGATATGTGCTCGACTGACTAGAGAAGTTCGCTGGATTGGTACAACAATAAGTAACTTGCCTACCTTTGATGGTCTAAACCCTCTAGAATCCTTCCTCTCAGATTTTGAAACAAGTGTACCAACACAATAGAGGTTGTTGGATATGGATGAGGCCCTAAAAGACACACCATAAAGACGGTGGGGGATGCACAAAATCAATATTATAGACTGGACACAATGTCAAACCTTGATGATAGCACGGTTCTCAGTACAAGTAGGAAGCTGCGAAGAGAGGTACATAGGTCAAAGCTGCCCAAAGGACCATGTGCAAAGCTATGAAGAATCCTGGAGTGACATCCCTTGAGAAAAATTGGTACACAGATTCATTAACACACTGGACACAACCCCTATTAACTGGTACCTTCAAGGGAAATTGCGCCTCATCACTGCAGATCGAGAAAGTATGCTTCAGAATTTCGTAACCACCTTTTTGTTTTAAAGTGAATTCCCTCCAGTAGATCAAGAACTACATATTGTGAGGCAAAAATTATTTAAGGACGCATATAGCCTCCCTTTGGAGCAATAAGAGGATGAATGGACTGCGGCATTCCAAAAACTACAAGAATGTTATAACATTAATCCCGATGCAGATGATGATCCGAGGAAGGTAAAAACATTGTTGAGACAGAAGGCCACAGGGATGTGGAAGGACCAGGAGTTGAGATGCCATTCATTGGGCAATTGATCAAGATAAAGAAATTCAATATTGGGATAGAGGAGGCGCCGAAGCTTGCCAATGTCGGAGATTACCGGGATGCTACTACCATTGACAAAATTACAGAATTACTGCATGAGTATCGAGACTTGTTTCTGACCAAGTTCACTGATATGAAGGGTATCAAAGGACCTATGGGAGAAATGAGAATACCTTTGAAACCAGATGTGAAGCCAGTCAAGCAAAGACCCTACAGATTGAACTCGAAATATAAGGAAAAAGTGAAGATTGAGATCGACAAAATGTTAGAAGCAGGGATTATTGAACCTGTCAAAGAGTCGGAGTGGATAAACTCTATGGTGCTGCAAGACAAGAAGACAGGTGATATCAGGATCTACATAGATCTGAGGAAGCTGAATAATTCTTTCTTGCATGATCCTTTCCCTACACCATTCATAGACGAAGTGTTGGATAATGTGGGAGGTCAGGATCTATATTCTTTTACAGATGGGTTTTCAGGATACCATCAGATCCGGATTACCAAGGAGGACCACCACAAGACCACATTTTCCACAGAATGGGGATCCTACCAATACACAGTGATGCCATTTGGACTAAATAATTCCCCAACCATATTCTCCAGGGTGGTGTTTGAAGCGTTCAAAGAATTTTTGCATAAGTTTTTAGAAGCCTATTTTGATGACTGGATAGCTTTTAGTTTCTTGAAAAATCATATTGAATGTCTAAGACTAATTTTGGACAAATTCTGGCAGTGTCAAATTGCTTTAAATTTGAAGAAGTGCATCTTCTTCTCACCATTTGGAGTATTATTAGGATATATTTTATGCAAGAAAGGATTGTTGGTTGATCCATCAAAAATTGGAATTATAGTCGACATACCGCCTCCTACTTAAGTCAAACAACTGCACACTGCGCTAGGACATACTGGCTTTTACAGGAAATTTATCAAAGGATATGCTTAGATTATTGTGCCAATGGAGAAGTTATTAAAGAAAGACTGTCAGTTTGGTTGGACAGACGAATGCCAACAGAGCTTCGACACACTAAAACAAAAGATGGTGACTATGCCCATTCTGGTCTTTCCAAACTGGAGAAGAGAATTTCATGTGCATGTCGATGCGTGTTATATTGCATTAGGAGTAGTATTGGAACAACCTGGAGAAGGGGAGATCAACCATCCATTAGCATTTTCCAACATAAATCTATCCACAGTTGAAATCAATTACACTACTACAGAGATAGAAGGATTAGCCATGGTGTACGCACTGCAAAAATTCTGCCATTACTTACTAGGAGGACACATTAAAATGTTTACTGATCACTCCACACTGAAGTACCTAGTCAACAAGCCAATGTTGGGGGGCTGAATATTCAGATGGATTCTCCTGTTTCAAGAATATGATTTTGAGATCATAGTTAAGCCAGGAAGAATGAACAAGGGTCCTAACCACCTGTCAAGGTTGGAACATGGTGAAAAACCCACCAGTCTAGAGGATACACTACCGAATGCACAACTGCTCGCCATTAGGAAGATGGATGACCACTTCATAGAAATAGTCCAATTCCTGTCAACAGGAATGTCTCCAAGTGAGTATACAATTTGCCAAAAGAAACAACTAGTGGTGCGCACTACAAACGTTTCACTAATAGATAGTCAGCTATATAAGATGGGACCTGATGAGATACTAAGAAGATGTGTGATGGAAGCAGAGTGCCCATTGATCCTCACAGAAGCTCATGAAGGCATCGCAGGAGGACATTACATAGGGAAAGCAATTGTGTAGAAGGTTCTACGAGATGGCCTTTGGTGGCCTACTTTACACATAGATGCTAAATAGTATACCAAAGCCTGTGATGTATGCCAGAGAGTTCGAAAACCATCCTGAAGAGATGAAATGTGACTAGCACTACAGATAACCCTAGAAGAATTTGAAAAGTAGGCCATTGACTTTGTGGGACCTATAAACCCACCAGGGAAGTGCACAAGAGCAAGGTACATTATCACTGCGACAGAATACCTGACTAGATGGGCCAAAGCAAGAGCAATCAAGCACTATAGTGCAACTACAACTGCACATTTTATATTTGATGAAATAATAACTAGGTTTGGATGCCCTAAGACCCTTATGAGCGATCAAGGCACTCATTTCATCAACAAGACAGTTGAAACCATGACTAAAGAATTTGCAGTTCACCATCAGAAGAGTACACCTTACCATCCACAAGCAAATGGAATGGTTGAAGCATTCAACAAAATCTTGGAGACAACATTGACAAATATTTGTAGTGTGAATAAGGATGACTAGGATTTAAGAGTACCAACAGTACTCTGGGATTATAGAACCACTTGCAACAAATTAACAATGCAGACCCCTCTCGAGTTGGTTTATGGCCTCGAAGATGTTGTCCCGATGGAGTACTTGGTACCAAGCTTAAGAATTGTTGCATTTATAGACATGGATGATACTGGTGTTGTTCATGAGAGGCTTTCCCAGCTGGTTGAACTAGAAGAAGACAGATTTATTGTAGGATTCCATCAACAGGTACAGAAGGAAAGAGAGAAGGCCTATCATGACAGACATATCAAGAAGAAGGCATTTAAGTAAGGTGATTTAGTACTGGTGTATGACAATAAATTTATAAGATATCCAGGGAAGTTTAGAACACATTGGATTGGACCATATGAGATTGCCTATGTTACAGAAGGAGGAGCTGTGTAGCTAAAGACATTGAAGGGATAATGGAAAGAAGCATTAGTGAATGGGAGTCAGTTGAAGTTATATTATGACAACTAGCTACCTCGCATCTCTCAGTAAAAGTAAGGAGAAAGGGGTCTAGGTACCAGGTGCAGTTGAAACTGGGTACTAGACACAGAAAATATAGTCTGTACAAGGATGGGAAGGAGGCATAAAGAAAAAATCAAAGGCTTCATTGCGTAGTCAAAATTCGAAGTGAAACGGAAGGATCAGATCTAAAGTGCCTCGGGATAAGTCACAGGTGATTTTTGGGGGCCATTTGTCCCTTGGTTATGAAAGGAATGAAGATCAAAGAAGAAAAGGTCAAACACGAACTGCATGGGAGACACGGTGATGGTCACTGGGTCGAAGTAAGAAAAAGAGCAGAAAATTCAAAGCGAAGTATGGAAAATCAAGCCATTTGATGAGGAGATCGAGGATGATAGATCAACAAGGAAGATGGATCAAGGAAAACTCAGCAAGAAGAGAAAGTCACCATTGGATTCTTTGGAGCACCGCACGAGAAGGGATGAAAGAGAGGCTGGCAAAGACCTGAAAAGGAGGGTCAAGTTGACCTAGGGTTTTAGACACCTAGGGTTTTGGGTAATTAGGGTTTTGACACCTAGGTTTTGACCTAAGGTTGTCGGTGAGGGACTATAATGTATAAATATAGGTCGAGAGGACCTAGGTCGGGTCGATACTAGTGTTGGGTATTGATATTGATTGTTGTTGGTTGAGAGATTATTGTACTGTGAGAGAGGGGAGTGATGAGTGTGAGAGCCTTCTGGTATTGTAAGATCTTCAGCTGGGTGCGGAGATCAAGTCCTGCAACTAGGTGTGTAGTAAGGTGGGAGATAGAGAGAAGAAGAGAGAAGATCTGTTGACTAAGAGTGCAGATCAGAACTGTAAGATTTATTTTAATATATCATAAGCAAAGTTCTATGGACGTATCCCTAGAGAGAGGTTGAACCATGTATATTTTGTGTCGTATGTGTGGTTGATGTCTGGACCTCTGTCATTCTTATACTATTATTTGCATTATTGTGTTAGATCAGATTTATAGCTGCGCAGGGTAGATCTAGATGATGAGAGATATATGAATGTTGCATTATTGTTGTATTAGTTCCACTTTATATTCCTATGTCCTGCAACCCCCCTCTTAGCTGCTTCGGGTGAGACTACATATGCTTTGTAGGTGTTGCTGAAAGGGCCAGTAACTAGGGCTTGTTGGTGCTCTCTTAGAGTGAACCCTGGGTCTACCCCTGTGCCAACATATGGCATGAGTTTGAATCATGGACAAGTCCAAGGATCATCATAGTAAGAGCAAATCATTTTTTATAAGTTGATCTATATTCAAGTTGAGAAATAGGATATTATTCATATTGTAGAGAAATAGGGAGAGACATGACCACACATGGTTTCATTCTTCTTCCCATGATTCTAGGAAGAGAGATTTATCAGATGAAAAGGTAAATACTTGGATAAAGAGCATAGAGGCATAGTTCTAGAGGGAGCGATGGTCAGAGGGGGAGCATGAGCGATATATATTTAGCATTACATTAGAGTGATATCCCTTGTTTAAAAGGGGAGATGTTATTCATAGTAATATCAAGGAATCCAGGCAAGGGGAGCAGTTGCAAGGAGCATTCAGGTAGGAGGAGCAGCCCCAAGGAGAGTTCAAGCAGGGGGAGCAGCCCCAAGGAGATAACTACCCTTTTCCATTGATGTCAAAGGGGGAGATATAGTCACATTGATGTGATTTGACTATTGATGAAGAGAAATTCCATGTCTACATGTTTCCATCAATGATTGGTGTTGACATCAATGTTGGTATTTTCATCAATGCCAAAGGGGGAGATTGTTGGATCATGTTGTCATTGATGTCAAAGGAACAATGTATTGTCATAGCATATTGATGTAGTGATTGATGGATCATGTATTGTCATTGTTGTCAATGGATTGATGTCAAGTGGAATCATAGTTATATGATATTAGGCATAGATAAAGATGGATCAATGTGTTTTCATTGATATATGATGCATAGATTATGCCATGGATAGATGAAGATGGATCGTTGTGTTTTCATTGATATATGATTCATAAAAGTATTGATGCATTAATATATTGATTGTTGGATCATGTGATCATGCATGGAATCAATGACAAATGGAAAATATCATAGTGATGTGTTGTCATGGGTTATTCCAGCTGGATTGACGTAAATATGACTCATTATTTTCTTGTCATGGTTGATAGGGAGTACAAATGGATGAACTCCAAAGTGGTCCCCTTATGGTGAAATCCCTCACGAGAAGACACTTTTCGGTTGAGTTATCCTAGAAGTATGGTTAGAGAACCCATGCTTAATTGTGGAATAATGAGATAAAGATCAGTGAATTTGTCAGTGAAACTATCCTATATGGATAGTGCTTGTCATTCCATTTCTAGTGGTATGGGGAACGTCACATAACTCCTCTACGTTAGAGATTTATGGCATTGTGAAGTTGGAGGAACCTCATTGTTGGCCCTTGACCAAGTTTTGGGAACACTTGGTCATACTTGACCATTTTTGGGACTTTGACAGCCTGTCGAATATAGAGCGCTAGACGAAGCGGAGATTAGAGAATATCGACCCACTTTTGGGTCCCTTTTTGGGTTTTGGGAATATGTAATGGGAAAGGGATGTTGGCCCGTGGGTTTACCCACGCTTAGGCCCATTTTGTATGTATAAATAGGGGGGTAATAGAGGGGTAATAGGGAGGAATATTGTATCTATGTGATATAGGCTAAGTGCCAAGGGGGGATCTATGTGATCAAGAGTTTTGTGCATTCCGTATAGACATGCAAAGCTTAGTGCAAGTCCTTGTGTTAAGGTATAGAAGGCTTTGTGTTGAAAGGCAAGGAAGAAGGATCTAGCGAGATACATAGATCTTATGTCTTGTGCAAAGTAAGGGTTTCTACGACTATGTGCTTGTAACCAATTGGCCGATGATAATAAAGAAGAAGAGTTGGTGGACGTATCCCCAGGGTGGGGGTGAACCACGTAAATCCTGTGTTGTCTGCTTTGTCCCTTGTTCTGATGCATTGATGTGATTATTTGCTAAGTGATTTGATATGAGTAGATATATTTGTTATATATGTTTATGCTTAGTGCTTATGTTGTGTAGAATGTTAGGTCTGATTCACATGTATATACTAAGTGCTTGACCTGTTAGATATGAATTCTCTATGGATGATAAGTTATCAAACAATCTAGTCATTATGAATGATGCGAAGATCTGTTGTATCTACAAAGTGGTTATTGATTGCACATTAAAGATCCAGTAGTGTTGAGTGCTATATTAAGTAAGGAATCACAGATCTGTGTTCCAACTAAAGTTGCAGATACTTGAGTCCTGCAACCACCCCTACCTCTACCTCGGGTGAGACTTCATATTCTTCGCAGGTGCTACCCAAGGGGAAGATAGTTAGGGTTTTGTTGGTGCACTGTTGTAGCATTGAAACCTGGGTCTGCCCATGTGCCAACAAAGAGTTTTGTTGCCGGGACCTGAAGCTGTGATTACTGGGAACTGAGAAGAAGAAGCTTGGTGCAAAAAGGTTAACCTAAAAGTCTTGTGCGGTGATTTTTTCCCTAGTGCACAATATTCTAACCGATTTGAAAGAAAGAGGCTTGATCTGAAAGAAAAGATGCCTGATCTAAAAGAAAAGAGGTTCGATCTGAAGAAAAGGAACAAGATGTGAATGCTTTATGCTCCGAGAAAGGTAAAAGTGGGGATTATTGACTAAAAGAGGTAAGATCTGTAAACCTTTGTGCTCTGATAAAGGTAAGACTAGTTAATATTTTTAGATCTGGAGGCTTTGTGCTCTGTAGAAGTAAGATAAGTGAAATTTTTTGTTTCTAATGTATGGATCTAGGTATGTTTAATAGAGTTTGCCCTAGTTTGAAGATTGGGGCACTGATAGATGAAATAAGGTTTGATATGAGTAGATTTGATAAGAATAATGATAGATATATTATACCTATGCATAGAAAAAATGTTTGGACTAACAAATGGATGCAGGATCCTTGAAAGAATTTTTTGCAGATTAGCTACCATGATCCTAGTGCGCAGTATAGAATAAGTTTGGGATTGTTTAAAAGAAAGAGAGGAGTGACCCTCTGTTACAACTGTAGAAGACCTGAACATCTTGCTAAGTAATTCCTTGGCAGAGGATCTAGTTGTCTTTGTTTCAAAGCTATGGACCATGAGGTATTGGATTGCCCTAGATTGATCACTAGGCTGGAAGAAATGAATCTGAATCAGGAAAACCCTAAGGTAGATCCGGAAGAGGTAGAACCCCAACAAGAATCAGAGAAGGTATTGATACAAATGAAAGAGACCTTGAATGACCACTGATATGTTATACTATCAAAGATTTTCAAAGAAAAAGAGTGCATTGAAGAAAGAATAAGAGACTTCGACATTAACGTTGTCCTTGATGAAGAGACACAAGTGAACATTATGCCAGAAAGAACTTGGGAAGATATAGGGAAGCCTGCTATGATCCCTTCATTAGGAGGAATAGGACTATGTAGAGGAAAAATGATGATGTTATGTGGAAAGCTCACTCAGATACCTATGACAGTCAATGAAACTTCGACAAAGGAAGACTTTGAGATTATTAAATTCATTGAAGAAAGTGCCCTGTTTATGATGTTACTAGGAAAATATTGGATTGATAGAGATAAAGCTAGAATGGAGGAAGAAGAAGAAGTCTTAGAATAGAAGAGACAAGAGTTAAAATATTTCATGACCCGAAAGATTGCACAGTTGATTGAAGAACAGGAGAACAGATTGAAGCTACCTGACACTAGAAGCCCAGATATCAAAGCTACAGAAACATCAAAAGACATACTAAAGGTTGAAATTTCTACAACAGAAGAAGTGATACACCTGAATCCTAGGAGACGATCTCAGCAGCATGAAGTGATTATGCCCAAGGAAAATAAGAATCAGGATGGGAAAAGAACCATCAAGATGAATCTCACAGGGAAAAAGGCTAAGAAGATATGTAAGAAGAAGGCCAGGATTGAGAAGTTACAATAGGTTCTAGAGGGTACCTCATAGAAAGAAACTTTGCAGAATTGGAGCTTCGTCGGGATATTAGAACAACGACATATGCCACTTCACTATGGTGAAGAAATGTAACCGTTGGAAGATGATATATCTATTTGATTACTTCTTTGAACGGCGGGAAAAGCATTTATGGTTCACCACCAGACCATTGGACCATGCCATAATGGATAGAAGAAGAGTTAATGAGGATCATAACCGTTGCAAGTAAACTGTTACCAAGATTGCCTATTTATCTCATCGTGAAATGAACGTGGAACACTTTTGCCAACTGACAATTTGAAGCCCACAAACTAGAAATTGCATACAATGCTCATTATGCTCTTTCTTTTCACTCTAGTGCAGTGTATACGACTGTCCTAAACCCAATTATTTTATCTTGAGTAGGTATGTTCGACGAGCTTACCACTACCGAAGAATCCATAACATAAGTTCTCCTTGAGCTAAGAATTGAGAGAGTCATGTCAGAGCGAGGGTTATCCACATGATTATAGGCATTATCCATGAGAGGAATGACAACCTCTCCATCCACTACTCGTACTGGTCCGACCCGGCCAGCCCAATGAGAAACATACTAAGAACAGAGATGCCTCGCTAATGCCAAGATAATTCCAAGAATTCTACCACCTCTGAGCGGCACTATCAACCATGACAGTGTACCCTGAGAGTTAGAATATGTTGTGATCACTGTGTACCTTCCAAAAGGGGTGCGCACAGTTCACGCTGACCAGGATAAGCTCACAACACTAAAATTTAGTGACTTCAACCTTGGAGACTGGAAATATTATAGCATGTATACCCCACATAAGTACTTGACCAGGACCAAAGCCAAGAATTCGAATATTATCACGTAGCCATGGAACCAAAACCTCGCATAGTCCACACTTCTTAATGTGATGAATATCCTGCACTTCGACCGACACCAGGAAGTAACTGCATGCATGAAATTGATATTATCCTGCTACCATGGAGGTTACTTATGGTTGAACCGTCAAATCACTATGGATCTGACCTTGATCAATTGGATCATAGGGCTGAGCATGCAGGGCCCTGACCCACTGGAGTTTTACCCTGGAAATACCTCAGACTGAGCATTATCCCAGTGAATCAAAGAGACGTATGGAGATGTAGAGAAGGGTACATGAGGTTACAAGGTAGCCTCTATCCAAAGCAGTGCAGTGCACCTCGCATGTTAGCTGATCGCAGGCAATCTAGTTCACAAGAACCAACCCACCCAAGTAACTAGATTCGTTGTTGACCTCGTCGGCAAGTGCGTAGAAGTACTACAGATGAATTGGGTGTAGTACCTCATGAACCAGCTAGAGCTTGATTGTAGAGGAGTGCAATACCAAGGATATGAGTTCCACTTCAGCTGGATTCTCATATTGATAGCTTTCATTGCATGGGAGATTCCAGAAGGTGCGACCTTCCCGGACATGGAGCCCTTTGAACCTTTAGCTATGAAGTTCAGTACCTTGTGGTACTTGAGTGATATGAACAAGCAGTGGAAATCCAATTCTGTCTTCCACACCTACTACAATCAATTGAAGATCGCAATCCAATCTACACCGTGCATCAATCCGAACACCCTCTACAGGTTTCGGCCCTTGATGAAGTTCAATGCAGACAGACACTTTATATACATCACAATGCGTGCTGATGAGCACAAGTAGTAGTTACAGTCCTATTATAAGTTAACAAAAGAAGACTTGGAAGAAATCACCAAGGAGTGCTCGGCAGACCTCCTCATCTCAGTAGACCCCGCGGATATTTCTGACATCGATAGTCCAGAACCTATGCATGATACCCTTGGACCAAGCAAGAACAAGGAAGATGAAGAAGTTAAAGATGTCAACAATACTTCTATGAATACCACTTCAATATCACATGATCAGGGAGGTGATGGTGGAGATCTAGGTAGAACAGAAGTCGAGAAAAATAAAGGAGAAGTTATACTTCCTAGAGAGGAGGAGGATCCCTCCAAGAAAAGGAAAGTTACCCCACCAAATCCTTCATCCAGGAAGAAAGTTAAGGCAACGAGAACCAAGTTTGAGACTGTTCTCACTCCGGATGACTTCGACTTCATGGTCATTGCACTGAACGATACTTCACTAGAGATAGTAGAAAAGAAGGAAGCCAAGTAGGAGGAAGTGTTCAGTCGCATCAGGGACAAGCTTCAAGGAGTACATCAAGAAATATAGTCTAGCCGCACAGTTTCCACTATGCCCCTACCATTAGAAACACCATAATTAGGTGATGAGTTAGCCCAAATACATCGGATTGCTGATACAGTCGAAACTCTCCTTCGACGAGCTCAAGAAGAGATAACACAAGCCACCCAGGCTTTAGTGCAAGTATAGAAAGACCTTGAGGACCACAAAAGTACTGTAGAAAAGGAAAAGTTCGCTATACAAGAAAAATGGGATGAAGAGAAAGTAGCCCTATAGAAAAACAAGGAATAGTTGCTTGCAGAGCAACTCAAAGTACGAGAAAGGGTTCAGAATGCACTTCGCTCTATGACATTCATAGAAGTGAAAATTGAGGAAAGAGTACCACAACAGGTGGCGCAACTTGAAGAAGTAATCCAACAGCTTCAGCAGTGCATCACAAATCTGGAACTTCGTACCATACCCGAGACACCTCAAGAAATCAAAGACTTAAGAGAGGCAACTGCTTGTACCGCAATTGGCAGAATGAAATCCCTTGCCTTGGAGTGCAAGAAGATGATCTCCAGGAGTGCTCAGACATATGAAAACCTTACAAAAAATCCAGAGTTAGAGGTGTTGGAGTCGTAGATATAGGAAGAAAAGCAGCATGCAGATACGCTATAGGTGAAGCTAAAGGCCTTAACACCAGTTGAATGAATGAAAAGGTTTCTAGAGCAGCGCACGACCCAGCAACAGATCCACATGATCCAGACCAAATTGATGGAAGTCTCCCAACGACTTCAACCAATGCAAGAGAAGGCATGCCAACTGTTCACCGAAGTTGAAAGACAATGAGAATAGATTGAACATGTCATCATCACATCAGAATAGCATGTAGAAGAGACAGTCAATGACACACTCATCCAGGATTTCACTCAGAAAGAGGCCATAGCAATGCAGTAGGTCGAAGCAGCTTGAGCCAAGCCCAAGGAATTTGAGGCATAATTGTTGAGACCAAAGTGACTTGGGATGAGTCATAGGTGAGTGTTGGGGGCCTGTTGGTCCTTGACCAAGTTTTGGGAACACTTGGTCATATTTGACCATTTTTTGTACTTCGACAGCCTGTTGAAGATGGAGTGCCAGACGAAGCGAAGATTACAGAATCTCGACCCACTTTTGGGTCCCTCTTGGGGTTTTGGGAATATGTAATGGGAAAGGGATGTCAGACTGTGGGTTTACCCATGCTTAGTCCCATTTTGTATGTATAAATAGGGGGGTAATAGAGGTTTAATAGGGAGGAATATTGCATCTATGTGATATAGGCTAAGTGCCAAGGGGGGAATCTGTGTGATCAAGAGTTTTTTGCATTCCGTATAGACTTGCAGAGCTTAGTGAAAGTCTCTGTGTGAAGGTATAGATGGATTTGTGCTGAAAGGAAAGGAAGAAGGATCTAGAAAGCTACGCAGATTTTCTGTCCTATGCGAAGTAAGGGTTTCTATGGCTTTGTTCTTGTAACCAATTGGCCGATGATAATAAAGAAGAAGAGTTGGTGGACGTAGCCCCAAGGTGGGGGTGAACCACGTAAATCTTGTGTTGTCCACTTTGTGCCTTGTTTTGATGCATTGATGTGATTATTTGCTAAGTGATTTGAGATGAGTAGATAGATCTGTTATATATGTTTATGCTTAGTGCTTATGATATGTTGAATGTGACGTATGATTCACATGTATATGCTAAATTCTTGACCTATTAGATCTGAATTCTCTGTGGATGATAAGTGATCAAACAATCTAGTCATTATGAATGATGTGAAGCTTTGTTGTATATGCAAAGTTGTTATTGATTGCATATTAAATATCCATTAGTGTTGAGTGATATTTTAAGTAAGGAATCACAAATCTGTGTCCCAGCTAAGGTTGCAGACACTTGAGTCCTGCAACCACCCCTACCTCTACCTCGGGTGAGACTTCATTTGCTTCACAGGTGTTGTCGAAAGGGCCGATATTTAGGGTTTTGTTGGTGCACTATTGTAGCGTTGAACCCTGGGTATACCCATGTGCCAACACTCATGTGTTGGCTAGAATCCCCAAAAGGCCAAAGAAGTCAAAGTGTTTACAAAGAAGAAAATATTTAAATAATAAAGTGAAGTGATGAAGTCAAAGAGGATTATTTAAATAATAAAGTTAATGGATAACTTTCTAATTATGGAAAGTGGTTATAAGTGGGTTAACCCTAAAATAAGGAAAGTAGGTTAAGTGGACAAGTGGCTATGTGAACAAACTGGCTAAGTGGACAAATTTGGACAAAAGTGGCTATGTGGAAAAAGTGGATATGTGGACAAAGTGGCTAAGTGCATGCTTCTAAGGAAGCTACTTGAAGAGTATAAGTAAGATAGCATGAGTCTCTTGTTCAAGTATCTCTCTTGAGAAAATCTTGAAGGTATATTCTAAGTGAGAGAGTCATTGCAGGTACTCGTGGACGCATCGAAGTTTCTGTAAGTATGAGATCTTGAGGGAAATTTTTTTGGATGTTCAGAAGCCCTAGTTTCTGAATGAGCACGTGGAGTGCAATGAGCCAGAGTACATAAATATGTAGGATGCACTGAGGAAGGACACATACACATGAAGACTGAAGGATATAAGAGCGTGTGTAGTTGGAGAAAGTCATGGAGACTTGAGTGTGAGATGGTGTCAGGTTTCTGAAGTCTAAAGAAAGTTCAAGATCTACATTTTGTGGGCTCAGATCTGCCATATAAGTTCTAGTATGGTTACATGATTGTTTTTATGGATACTTTTTCTCATGGTATAGTGAATGCGTAAGGGATTCTTGGCATGGTTGTTGTTATATGGTTTATGTTGGTTGACTGGCTGAGTGAGAAACACTCATGTTTTAGTACTAATATGGTTTCCATAGTATACTGGTTACTTATACATCATTAAGTAACATTCATATTGTATGGTTGAGGAGCATGAGTATGTTGTTGGACAACATAGATGTGTTGTGATTGGTTAGGGTACAAATTGGACAGTGAAAGGAAGAAGTGGATGTCACATAGGATGCAGAAGATCTGATTTTTCATGGAGAGAGAAAACCCTAGTTCTTAAGTAGGCATACACAGGCTGTTGTGAGCCAGACCGCGTACATACATGGGATGTACTATTGGTAGGGCATGCACATACCCATGCTACACTATTGATAGGTCGTGTACCTGTTGACATATTGGTATCTGTTGAGGATTGAATCCTCTTCTCATTTGGTGATGAGTTTTGTAAGATGAGTTTTGCATTGCAGAGCTGGTGCTCTTGTGGGGTTGTTACTCTATTCAGTTGTTGCTGATAAAACCCCAAGGATTGTAGTCCATAATAAAAAGAAAATTGTACATACATCTTGTGTTCTTTGTGTTCCTTGTGGTGATGGCATATTGATGATATATGTTGTTGATATATGTGTACATACAATGGGTTATAAATTGACAATAATAAGTGTTGAGTAAATTGTGATTGCTAACTAAGGAGTTTTGTGAAGGGATGTGAAAAGGATCCCTAGACTAATTCACCCCCCCCTCTTAGTGTGATCTGTGTGTCCAAAACTTGGGAAACATTTCCTTAGTTAATTTGAAATTAATTTCCAAAGGTGTACTAACTGGTTTTGCATCCTTTATTCTAAACTTGTCCAACAACTTCTCTATGTATGTCCATTTGTGATATTTCATCTCTCTTTTTATTCTCATACCAAGGATTTTATTTGCAACACCCAAATCCTTCATCGCAAATGAATTAGATAATTTCTTCTTGAGAACATTTATATCCTTCATATTAGACCCTGCAAAAAGCATCTCATCTATATATAGTACCAAGATAATATAACTTCCATTTTCTAGCCTCTTAAAATAAACATAGTGATCAAAATGACATCTACTATAACCTTCTTCTGTCATAAACTTGTCAAACTTCAAATACCACTACCTTGGATCTTGATTTAGGACATATAATCTCTTCTTCAACCTACATACCAAATTTTCATTCCCTTTGACCTCATACCCCTGTGGTTGCTACATAAAAATCTCTTCCTCCAAATGCCCATGGAGAAAAGTCATTTTTACATCTAACTGTTCAAGATGAAAATATTCTACTACCACAAGACTTAAAATAGTCCTAATTGAAGTCATGTTAACAACAGGAGAAAATATTTCATCAAAATATATACCTTTCTTTTGTGAAAAACCCTTTACAACAAGTCTATCCTTGTGTCGCTTTCCTCCTCCGTATTCTTCCTTCAACCTATAAACCCATTTATTTTACAATACTCTTTTCCCTACAGGCAACTGAACCAAGTCCCAATTATGTTTATTTACCAAGGAATCCATTTCCTCTTTCATTCCTTGCTCTCACTTCCTTTTAGTGTCTACCTAAATTTGTTTATAACATTTTGGTTCACCAGAATCAGTCAACAATAAATAATACAATGAAGGAGCATATCATTTAGGGGGTCTACTTAACCTGTTAGATCTTCTAATAACACTTGTGGCATTTTTAGGTATCTGTTTCTCCTGTTGTTGTACATTTTTATTTTCTAGTACCTTTCAAATTTATTTTTCAATGATCTCATCAAGCACCGTGTATTCTGATTTTTATTTTTCCCGTTTCTTTCCCTACAACTGATCTTTTTACATGACCTTCTCATTGAATATGACATTTTTACTTCTAATGATTTTTGTGATTTTCATAATCCCATAAGTGATAACCAAAATCATTAACATCGTATCCAATAAAGGTACTCTTCTTGGATTTTTTCCTCAAGCTTTATTCTATTTTGTTTATCAATATGGACAAATGCTTCACAACCAAAGGTCTTCAAAAAAGAATAGTTTACCTTTTTACCTGTCCATGCCTCATGTTGGCTACTTATGGGCTGACCTAGGTTATAACTACAGGATTACCAACAACCCTTTGACCATCGGCCCTTTTTGATACCGGAAGGCAACATAGTGCACAAAGTGCATGATGCAATATCACATGAGATGGCTTCTATGGGTGGTTGTAGGACTTAGATGTCAAAAACCATGGGATGGAATGTGTTTCACTCTCAGGGGCACTAGATATACTCACTTGATAGCCCTCAAATACCCACTTATTATGGTAACTCTAACTGGATGTTAGCTCTGACCATTGACACAACTATTCCAAAGAAACTCCATTAACCATTATAACATCATATGCCAAAGGACATATATCCATCTATCACAACATAAGATTAATATCTGAATATTAACTATGACGTTCATCCATTTAGAGTTGTTCTACAGATTTCATCAGTTTAACCTTAGTGCACAATATTATTTCCTTTACTATTCTAACATGTTCATCGTAAAACTTATTAAAGAAAATATAATCAGAAATAATGCACACATACACACATAACCCATATATATCGTGGTTCACCCCCACTTGGGGCTACGTCCACAAAGATGAGTTGCTTCAACTCTTTATTACTCTTCATGAAAAATCCAGTCGTGCGCACTGTACATTTCTTTATTCATTACAATCGATCTCTGCAGATCACAATAGTCCTCACAAAAATGAAAACATATAACCAATCTCTCAACAAAATCCTCGTAAAAAACTAAAGGACAACTGAAACCAACCATTTTTATAGTCCTAATACATTCTACTTATACAAAACATGGGACAAATCCCTTATAAAAATCCTAACTCTAAGAGGATTAGGTTTTTCCACTTTCCACTTCTCAATATTGGTTGGTCTTCCCCTGTGTGTTGGCACAGGGGCAGACCCAGGGTTCAACGCTTTAACAATGCACCAACAAAAACCTAACTACCGGCCCTTTTGACAACACCTACAAAGAAGGTGAAGTTTCACCTGAGGTAGAAGCAGGGGGGGTTACAGGACACAAGTGTCTGTAACCAAGATGGGACACAGATAATATGATAAGATGATAAGTATTAGTTCATTAGCTTCATTAGCTTCTACCAACACTTATAAGATGATAAGTATTAGTTCATTAGCTTCATTAACATCACAGAACAAATCCTAGTATGGATCGGCATAGTAAGAACAAAGATCAAGCATTTCTACCATTTAGCACATAGCATTCAGTTAGATCTAACATTAATTTGTCCTTAACACATGTAAATCACTAAGAAACAATAGATCTATCTAGCATACATAACATTCAAGGCACTAAGCAGATGCATAACATAACCAACAAAGCACAAAGAAAACCAAAGACACAAGATATACGTGGTTCACCCTAGTGTGGGGCTACGTCCACCAACTACTTCATCTTATTTATTATTCTTTGATCTATTACATTCATCTAATCCTATGCACTAAGACACAGACCCAAGATTTGCATCAGAAAGGAGATCTTCCCACTGAACACCTGATCCTCCTTCCCAAATTTAGGTCAAGGCATAAAGCCAACTCCTCGATAGAGGAGTTGNATTTATTATTCTTTGATCTATTACATTCATCTAATCCTATGCACTAAGACACAGACCCAAGATTTGCATCAGAAAGGAGATCTTCCCACTGAACACCTGATCCTCCTTCCCAAATTTAGGTCAAGGCATAAAGCCAACTCCTCTATCGAGCACATANACATATTCTTACATACACATTATTTTTCACAAAGAAACTCATAACTACTTGCACTTAGCCACTTCCCACTATCCCCTACTCTTCTACAATACATTCTTACTTATATTTTTACAATCCCTTACATAATGCCTAATCATGGGTAAACCCCATGGTTCGACATCCCATAACCCATTACAAAAACCCTAAAGAACACCTTACAAAGCCTACAAAATAAGTGAGATATGCGATCTCAGCTCCGCTTCGGTGCTCCTTTCTTGACCAATGTGTCCAAGTACAAAAAGTGGTCAAACCTAACCAAGGTTTTCTCAAAACTTGGTTGAGGGCCAACAGGCCCCCAACCCTCACATGTGTCTCGTCCTGAGTCACTCAAGTATGGGAAACACTTCTTCGAAGGCCTCGCGCTTAACTCGAGCTGCCTCAACTTGCTTCTTCATCTGAGCCTTCTACTCAGTGAGTGCCTGGATCATCTGTTCTGTAACAAGACCTTCCAAGAATTATTCCACTATTGCAAGCACTTGGTCCAGTTGCGATCCTTATCCCTCAATTTCTTCAAACACCTTGCAGGATTCATCCTACACAGATTGTAGCTTCTATGCGACTTCCATTACCCTGCCTTGGAGGGTAGTGATTTGTTATTGCATTGCGCAATGTTCACGATATCTCTTCATTCTTTCAACTGTGGTGAGTAGCTTCATCTACACATGCATGGAGAAGGCATGTTGTTCTGCCTTCTGTAATTGCGCTTCCAATTTCCTTATCTCTGGATCTTTTGTGAGTCATTCTTCTATCACTCATTTGTCTGTGTGCTTGTATTTCTCAATTGTTTTCATTCTAAGGCGAGGGCCTTGATCCTTACTATTGCATTCTTAGCGGCTTCCTCCCTCTGTTCGCACACCTCCTACGGAGTGCTCAGTACTACTTGGGTCTCCAACTCTGTTATCCTCACTTGACTCTATTGGATGGTCTCATTGAGATTTTCCACTTGAACCTTGACCGATTCTTGTTCCTCTAGTGCGAAGCCTAGCATAGAGTGACATGATTTATTCACTGCTTCTTTGACCGCAGCCTGTTCTGTGAGAAAATGCTCCTTTTCTCTCTGTAGCTGGGATTTTTCCTCCTGGATCATCGCCTGAAAATCTTATTTCTCATTTTCATAGGCGGTTACACAGTACCACTCTACTCGTAATTGCTCTAAGGCTTACTCTTTCTCTTGTTTCAAGGATTTTGTATCTTTCTCCTTCTCTTCTTGGACTTTCTAAAGTTGAGCCTCTGTCGCATATGCAAGTCTTCTCAATTGGGATAGTTCATCCCTCAATTCCACAATCTATGATGCAGTAGGTACTGGGTGAACTGGACGGATAGCTTATTGTACCTCATTCAATTACTTTTTAATACTACCATATAATTTGTCCTTATTATCTCCATATCTCCTCAAGGTTTCCTCAGAAGCATCCTCCATGGCTCTACGAACCAAACTGATGTCATCTTTCATGAGTGTGGCCTCTAACTGGGGCTTACTAGCACGCGCCTTCTTTCTTGTTGAAGGTTTATGAAGAGAAACCTTCCTCTTCTACGGTGTTATTGTTTCATTAGGGGGATCTTTTGGTAGTGTAGCTTCATCTTCTCCTTTCTTTTCTCCTTCATCGCCTCCTCCTTGTCCATTTACTTCATCTCCTCCTCCTAGCAATCCAGATCCATTTTCTTGAGAGGCGTTGTCCTCCTCATCAGTCTCTATATTATGGACTTCTTCTTTCTTTTTCTTCTTCTTTGTCCCACTAGACTATCCAACATGCTCTACCTAGGTGACCATGGGGCTTCCTAGGGTGTGAGTGTCGAAGAGTTATGCATCAACAAAAGGTAAAAGGAACTCCTTCGGCCACTCCTTTGTGATCTACTCCATGTCTTCATCTGTTAGCTTGTAATATAGTTGTAACTCTTTCTTGTTCTCATCTCTACACACAGTGATATAATTGAAATGAGGATCTGGGTGAATCTTTGCTATTGGTCTATACTAGTCTAGGCTGCACGGTGTCATGCACAAAAATGCTTCAATGGAAACCTTCAGTTGATGATAATATGCATGGAACACATCATTGGAATGCCACTGCTATGACATGTCATTGGTGTACCATAAGGTGCAAAACCTAGTGGCCAACAACTCCGATGGTTCTATCTCCGGAAAGGTGGATCCTTCAGGAATTTTCCAAGTGACAAATGCGATCTACATGCATAGCTAGCTAAAGTGGAATTCGTATCCCAAATCCTAATCTTTGTGATAGTATTTCTCTAGTTCATTGACGAGGTAACTCGCCAAATTCATTTTCATGCCCTCCACACATTTACCTACGAGGTCCACCACGAACTCGGTGACCTGTGTGCAATAGTTATTTCTTATGATCTTTCCTAGTATGAGTTGGAAAGTGAGTCATACTTATCCATCCTGAATAGAGGCTACCTTGTAACCTCACTTTCCTTTCTCTACTTATCCATATGATTCCTTGATGAATTGTTCCAGAGAGTGGTCCGAGGACTTCTCAGGATAAAATTGATGAGGATAAGATCCCTTCATGATTAAGCCTATAATCAAGTGGATCAATATCAGATCCCCAGTAATCTGCCAGTCAAACCACATGTATCTGCCATTATAGCATGCGAAGAGGAGTTTAACGAAAGCGTTAACCCCCTGGTGATGGCCAAAATGGGGAATATTCATCACATTTAGCATGGTGGATTGTGCCAACTCCTTAATCCAGGGCTAGGAGACGAGGCAAGGCTTCTTCCTAGTTGTCTTCGTCAATTATTGATGGGGTGTGAGCATAACATAGTTATTTCTGTCACCTATATTAAAGTTGATGTTCTTCAGCAGTGAGATCTGACCCAACTGACTCCCGACTATGTGTATTCCCTTCAGAATATATGCGGTGAACAAAGTGTACGCATAATCACGTGGAATGATGTCGCCATTAACTGCACTAGCCAATGGTGGAATGTAATCTAGTAAGATTGACGGGATCTGTTTTGCATTATCCATATCACCGCGAATCTTACTTCGTGGTCACAGGGTTGACATAGCCAAAACGTCATCCAGTCGAAGGGGAATCTTGCAGTCCCCTAGTCGACGATGCCTAGACACCTTCAGATAACTATCTGTCGGCCATTAACTTCTTGAGGACCTCCTTGAAATATTTCTCTAATGCACTAGGTTTTCTCGACATTCTCACTTTTAAGTAGATAGGTCAGGGTAGGATAATGGGCAGTTGAGGTAGACAAATGGATGGCGATATCTATCTTCTAATAACACTTCTCAACACACAATCAATTCTCTTATTGGCTTAGTTAATCATAGGTGGAAAACATTGGTCCCAACGCAGCGTCTAATGGGCAGGAATGCTTCCATCAATGTGAATCTGTCCATTATGGTGCGGTCTCAACATTCCAAACGTGGTCCATCCTCCCATAAATGCATTTTCTAGCATCTCCAGAGCATCCTTCTAACAGGTGGGGTGCCTCCAACGTTCATATAGCTTCATTAGGGTAAAGTCCCATTATGTGTGGTCCTACTATTCCAGGGAGGTTCAAATCCTATGAAACTCTCTCCTACGAGGTTCCAGTCTGTGAAGTCTTCCATCTGTTCTCTATAGCTTCTTGTAGATTTTCTAACTTGTGTTTATTTTTACTGAGCTTCCTTGCCTTCTTTCCTATGGTATAAATCTCTCTAAATGTTTATGGATTCCTTTTTCCATTCTTATTCTTATCTTCTCCTAGCATAGTGACTTCACACTACTGATGTCCTCTCAAAGGGTTCGAAGTTAAAATCCCTTCTCTTATTAATTCCAGGGTGGGTATTCTTCTTTCTTGCATGGATAGGGCCTTGAAACTTTCTTGTGTTCCTTCAACCTTGACAACTAATTCTCTTTCCCTCTTTTTATTTGACTTATCTTCTCATTCTTCTATTAGTCTGTCTCGTTTTCTAGCTATGAAATACCTTAGTTCTTGCTTTCTCTTTTTTGTAGCTTCTTCCTCTTCTTTCCTTCTAATCTAATCTTTCTCAATCCAAGTCTTACCTAGTAAAACTGGGAAAGGGGCATTTTTCTTAACAAACTTAGTGACTTCAAATTCTTCTTCAGTCGATGTTCCATGAATAGTAATAGGTACATTTGTAACTCTTCCACACAAGGTTATCATATTCCCTTAAACAAGCCTATCCTTCCCAATGAAGGTACCACAATAGGATTTCCCAAAATTCTCTAAGTGTCTTCTGTCATAATATTCACTTGTGTTTCTTCATCCAAGACATAGTCTATGTCAAATTCTCCTATTCTTTCACTTATGCATTGTTTTACTTTCAGGATCTCTGGTAAACCGACATCTTTATGATCATTCATCATTTATTTCAATTGTACTAATGTAGTATGAACTTTCTTTGATTCTTTCCCTTTATGATTCTCTAACATTCTCTAGTCTCTTGAATTCCTTCATAGTTTCCTTGTCTCGTGTTCATTATTTCAACTTTAGCAATCATCCTTGGACAATCCTCAACCTCATGGCCAACAATTTTACAACAAAGACAAATAGGACCTGTACCAGGGAATTCCTTACAAAGATGTCCCGGTCTTATGCATTTATAAGATAGTGTCAATCCTCTCTTTCTCTTTTATTTTCCCCAACCTCTCTTGTACTCCGCACTAGGATAACAATGTTGGACCTGAAATCTGCAAAATTTCTTTCTAGATTCCAACATCCACTTATTAGTCCAAAAATTCTTTCTATGCATAGGAATAACATATCTTTCTTCATTTATATTATCTTTACTTATATCAACTCTTTATTCCAACTACACCCTATCTTTCAGACTAGGACATAATCTATTAAACATACTTAAATTCATGTTTTTGAAACAAAATTTTTCACTTATCTTACTTTTATCAACGCACAAAAGTTTACCTCTTTTAAGGTCTTGCCTCTTTTCTTCAGATCGGATTTCATTTTTATCATAGAGCTTCGCAAGTCAAGTAGAGTATTGCATACTTCAACAATAGATCTATGCATATAGCTTGTCTTTTTTTACTTCAGTTCCCAGCAATCATAGTTTCATCTCTCGACAACGGAACCATTTGTTGGCATAGGGGCAGACCCAAGGTTCAATGCTTCAACAACACACCAAAAAATCCCTAACTACTGGCCCTTTTGGAAACACCTGCGAAGAAGGCGAAGTCTCACCCGAGGTAGAAGAACAGGGGGTTACATGATGCGGGTGTATGTAACCAAGTTGGGACATAGATCTGTGATAATAACGCTTCACAGAGTACTCTACTAACACTTAGAAGATGATAAGTATTATTTCATTAGCTTCATTAACATCGCAAAACAAATCCTAGTATGGATCGGTTCAATAACAACAAAGATCCAACATTTCTATCATTTATCACATAGCATTGAGTTAGATCTAACATTCATTTGTCCTTAACACATGTAAAGCACTAAGAAACAACAGATCTATCTATCATACATAATATTCAAGGCACTCAACAGATGCATAACATAAACAACAAAACACAAATAAAACCAAAGACATAATATATAAGTGGTTCACACCAGTGTGGGGCTACGTCCACCAACTGCTTCGTCTTCTTTATTATTCTTCGATCACTTATATTCAGTTGCTCCTGTGAATTAAGACAAAGAGACAAGATTCACACTAGAGAGGAGATTTGTGCACTAAGAACCAGATCCTCCTTATCAAATTTAGTTCAAGGCACAAAGACAACTCCTCTATCGATCACAGAGCCTTACATACACATTTTATTGCACAAAGCAACTCATAACTACTTGCACTTAACCACTTCCCACTATCCCCTACTCTTCTACAATACATTCTTACTTAGACTTTTACAATCCCTTACAATAATTCCTAATCATGGGTAAACCCCATGGGCCAACATCCCATATCCCCTTACAAAAACCCTAAAGAACCCCTTACAAAGCCCGCAAAATAAGTGAGATACGTGATCTCAGCTCTGTCTGGGAGCTCCTTTCTTGGCCAATGTGTCAAAGTCCAAAAGGTGGTCAAAGCTGACCAAGTTTTCCTCAAAACTTGCTCGAGGGCTAACAAGGCACTTGTCCACTTTGTAACTATTTTTCCTCTATGATGGTTTTTCTCTATTTCTGGCGCAACTTTTCCTCTATTTCCAGTGCACTCCCCATTTTCCGGCGTTTCCTTGATTTCTTCAAACTTCATTGATTTTCTTCCAACATTGGCCTACGCCAACACCTCCTCTAGAATTCCACCATCCAAAGAGCTTGAAGGTCCTATGTTTATTAATTAAACAACAATATCGACATCATCTTTCCAGAAATGTAATGGAAACCCAACATGAAATCTCATACTCCTTTCATGCTGCATGATTGTCTTGTTCATCCTTTCTGACACACCATTTTCTTGTGGTGTTCCTAGATCTATTTTCTTCTACTAATCCCATGGTATGCACAATAATAATCAAAATCCTTGCTGCAATATTTACCTCCATCATTTGATCTAATAGACTTCAACATTTTTCCTATGTCATTCTCAACCAAAGCTTTCCATTTCTTAAAAGTATCAAAAACATCATATTTTTGTCAAATGTAGTAAACCCAAGTTTTTATATTTGCATCATCAATACAAGTAACGTAATAAAGAGAGCCAGCAAGAGATGATACCTGAGTTGGTCCCCATATATCTGTATGCACATTATCTAACCTTTCACTCTTCTTTTCTTTTCCGACTCTGAGAAATAGACTCTCTTTTTTTTTCCATAAACACAATGCTCACATAAATCCAAATCAATTTGTTTAAGATATGGAAAAAAATTATTTTGTAAAGTATTTGCATCCCCTTCTCATTCATGTGTCCAAGCCTATGATTCCACAATGTTGTATCCACTCATATATAAGCTAAAGAGATAGAAGAATTAGTATTACTAGTACATAAATACAATGTACCTACCTTCTCTCCTTTTTCTATCATGAGTGATCCGTTGGTCACCTTCCACGCCTTATATGTAAATATAGATATACAACCTTCACTGTCCAGTTTCCCTATTGAAATTATATTTTTCCTTAGATCTGGTACTTGTCTTACCTGTTTCAATAACCATTGGTTTCCATTCCTTTTCTTTATTTTTACCTTTCTCATTCCAACAATTTTGAATGGTGCATCATCGCCCAAATAAACCTGTACAAACTCACCTCAAACATAGTCTAGAAAATGTTTACTATGGGTTTTGGCATGAAATGAAGCCCCTAAATATACTACACAAGACTCAGAAATATTATCTACAGAAAGAATCAAATCATTTTGTAACACATCACATGTTACATTTGCTCCCTGATTTTTCTCCTATTGTCCATCTCTTTGTTTCTTTGGAGCTCTGTAGAATTTCTTCAGATGTCCTTTCTTCCCACAACTCCAACATTCTATATTTCCTAGTCTAGATTTGGATCTTCCCTTCCTATAATTCCAATGGTTCCCTGATCCCTCTCCTCTATCCTTTTGTCTCCCCCTCTTCGCCATGTTTAACACATTACCTAATGTCTCACCTATGCTTTTCCATCGCATTTCCTCGCTAAGGATAACACCAAAAACATCATCCAATTTTAGAGTGTTTGAATCAGAGACAAAGTTACTTATAACCATGACCAAGCCATTCCATCTTTTTGGAAATGTGCACAATAATTGAAGAGCTCTGACCTCATTATCAAAGTCCACTTTTACAGAACTTAGCTGTTTAGTAACCATATTAAATTCATTTAAATGAGCTGCAATTGACCCACCTTATGACATATTCATATTAAATAATCTCTTCATTAGAAATGCCTTATTGGATGACGAGGGATTTTAATATAGTTTATCCAATGTGTCCATCAACTCCTTCATTATATTTTCTTTTGAAATATTAGAAGCTACCAACACTATCAGGCTCAGTCATATCGTTCCTAGTGCCTTTCTATCGAGAACCTCCCATTATTTTTCCTTCATGTACATCAACTTATTTCTTATTCCACCCAATGGTAGGAATAAATCCTTCTCATATAAATAATCTTCCATCTCAATCTTCCATAATTGGTAGTTTTGGTCGTTAAATTTCTTAACCCTAAACATTACATCTTCCACCATTGCTCCCACTCAAACTAGGAACCCTCTTTTCCTGTGAGTTACCTTTCTCTCTAATACCAGTTGTTAGAAAAAAGAGGATCGCGAAAAAATAAAATAAAACAAATGAAAAATAAAACACAAAAGATACATAATAAAATATAGACACATATATACGTGGTTCACCCAGTGTGGGCTATGTCCACCAGATAAATTGGGAGGTCCTTCCTTTATTATTATCCATAAAAATGAAGGGATACAACCTACAACATACCCACTATAACTTCCTCTTATTTCTCTCATAGTCTCCTCTCTCATAATACAATATTCACGCTAATACAAAACCACAATAAAAATCCCTCATAAGAGAGGGTTTTCTTCTAGGGAAAAAAACCCTAAAA
The DNA here is from genome assembly GCA_010110895.2 of Picea sitchensis. Lineage (NCBI taxonomy): Eukaryota > Viridiplantae > Streptophyta > Pinopsida > Pinales > Pinaceae > Picea > Picea sitchensis. Next base: position 53,287 of record SNQJ01S0014244.1, read on the forward strand.
TAACTTCTACCGACAGATTTGCGACCTTATAATGAACGATCAAGATTGACTATGAAATTATAATATTTTACAAGGAAAATTTTCCCCACCATGGAGGGCTACAAAAATTGTCATCACCCCCCTCCCTGGAAACCCTTGATGACAGTTTTGGTGCGACTGAAACAAACCTATGAATCAGGAAGATAATCAGGCTCCACAACCAACACATGCGTATTTTTTTAATAATATATGAGAAATGTTTTGTGTGTGTTTGTGTGTGTTAAATTATGTGCTTGATTTCTTATGCAGATTAATTCTTTTATTTTCTTCAATACTTTGATTCCAAATTAATTCACTTCAACAATTTCAAATCATAATCGAATAGCAATAATTATGTAGATAAGTAAACATGCATATCAACAACACATATACCCTAGGGAAACCCTGTACAGGGAGAAAAACCCCAGCAAAAACTATTAATTTATTGCATTAATAATGTAATATCTCTTACAAATATCCACCATGAATGTACTTCTCTCAAAGATCTTGCCAAGACGACTCTGACCTGACAAAGACTTACAAGACCTCGCTAAAATACACCTTTGATATGCTGCCTGCTTATCACTGATGTGCTCCCCTATTACTTCACCCTCAACCTGCATATGAAAACTCTGTTTCAAAATTGTGTTGCAAAACTATGTTGCAGAACTGTATTGCAAAACTATGTTGAGGAGAGGGTTCAACCTCTTCTTATATAGGATGAAGAGGGGAAGAGGAGAAGCTCGAAATAGTAACCCGATTGCATGCATTAGTCATAACTCAGCTTCATACTTTAGTTCGAACTTAGAACTAGACTTGAGATTGGTTACAACTCAGCATTACAGTTTAGTTTGAACTTAGAACTAGACTTGAGATTGGTTACAACTCAACATTACACTTTAGTTCGAACTTAG
>SNQJ01S0014244.1:58120-70009 GCA_010110895.2 Picea sitchensis
ATCATCCTCAGCAGTTGAGGCTTGATGTTTCCCTTTCCTAGGATATTTCTTTCTAAACCAACAATCTTTAGCAAAATGACCCAACTCATTACAAATAAAGCATTTAATCTTATATGTATCAATATTCTTTCCTTTGAACGAACCTTTGATGTTTGGCTTCCATTCAGAGCCTTTCTAGAAGGTGCCTTTCTTCTTTCCCTTGAATCTTGATGCTAAAGTTGAGTGCTCTTCTTTTGTTGGCTTGCTCCTAGTAGTCGTGCGACTCTCCTCCTGGAGGCAATCATTTCATAACCTCTCAAATGTGGGTTGAATCTCTCTCCCACTTACACTGGATAAGAAGGTCTCCCATGAAGAAGGAAGACCATAAAAAATGGCCTACACTAAATCATCATCATCCACTGTCACCCCTGTGACCAAAAGCTAATCTCTAATTTGAGATATCCTGGAACAGAAAGATGCCACTGATTCACCTTTATCCATATTCAAATACTTAATCTTGTGCTTAAGTGTCCTCTTATAACTTGCAGCATGTTTCTCATATAGATTCACCAAGGTATCCATACAGTCCTTGGCAGCCATCAACAAAGTCATTGCAGACATTATACTATCTTTGAATGAGTCAAAGATGATTCTCTTGGCCTTTGCTTGTCTCTTCCTGAAATTCATTCTTCTTACATTATTCGTTGGTTCCTCCACCACTGTGGTCACATACTTCTCAAGATCATTCACTTGCAATATATTTTTTATACGGAGCTTCCACACATTAAATTTGGTAGCCCATTCGAGCCTATCTTCGACCCTGACTAAAATGGAGGATGCCATGGTCCTCACACTGGAAACTTAATCAATCTTGCTTGGATCTGTGTGTACCTGCTGCTGCACTTCAACACATTTAACATACCCTAAGATCTCATACCATGTTAAATTATGATCTTGATTTCTTATGTGGATTAATTCTTTTACTTTCTTCAATACTTTGATTCCAGCTTAATACACTTCAACAATTTCAAATCATAATCAAATAGCAATAATTATGTAGATAAGTAAACATGCATATCAACAACACATAGACCCTGGGGAAACCGTATACAGGGAGAAAAAACCCAGCAAACAATATTCCTTTATTGCATTAATAATGTAAGATCTCTTACAAATATCTACCATGAATGTACTTCTCTCAAAGAGCCTGCCAAGATGACTCTGACCTAACAAAGACTTACAAGACCTTGTTGAAATACACCTTTAATATGTTTCCTCTTTATCACTAATGTGCTCCTCTATTACTTCACCCTCAACCTGCATATGAAAACTCAGTTTCAAAATTGTGTTGCAAAACTGTGTTGCAGAACTGTATTGCAAAACTGTGTTGAGGAGAGGGTTCGACCTCTTCTTATATACGCTGAAGAGGGGAATAGGATAAGATTGAAATAGTAACCTAATTGCATGCATTAGTCATAACTCATCTTCAAACTTTAGTTCAAACTTAGAACTAGACTTGAGATTGGTTACAACTCAACATTACACTTTAGTTTGAACTTAGAACTAGACTTGAGATTGGTTACAACTCAACATTACACTTTAGTTCAAACTTAGAACTAGACTTGAGACTAGCATGCTTTAGTTCAAACTTGGAACTAGACTTAAGACTTTAGTTTCAACTCAACATTACACTTTAGTTCTAAGATATAAATAGACTCAAGACTTTAGTTGCAACTCAACATTACTCTTTAGTTATAACATAGAACTAGACTCAAGACTTTAGTTACAACTCTTGACAAGGAAATTAGAAATTCTCTTCATGGTGGATAATGTTTACACATGCCAATGCACTAGATCAATACAATTACATCATTTGCAATATTAGGAATATCGTTTGTTTCTATCTCATAGGAATTTTACATTCAACCTAACTTTTACTAGATACCTTGACTTCTTCTCATGGCTCACAAGGTTTGACTATGCTCACAGAGATTGTATGTTGCCCCTGACTTTTTCACTAGTCTCTCTATGCTCACAGAGGTTGTACGTTCCCCCAGACTTTTGCACTAGACTATTTATGATCATAGAGGTTGTACATTCCCCTGAATTTTGCATTAGACTCACATAGAATCTTGTTCGTCCTGACTTTTGGTTTGACTCACAGAGGTTGTTCGTTCCCCCTGGATTTTGTCAATACCTCACAAGACTGGTTGATTCTCCAAATCTCCCCGGCTAGCCTCCAAGTGGTCCATATGGCCTCTCATTGGAGAATGGTTGTCGATGCTGCCAAATTTAACAATGTGAATATATGAATACTCTCCCAAATTATAAATTATTATCAGAGATGATATGGGTTTAACTCCATAGGGATGGCCTATAAATATGAAAAAGATGTAATCTACAGTAGGAGAGTAGATAGATTTTTTGTGTGAGAGTAGATTTCTCTTGTGAGTGATTTTTGTTATGTTGTCGTTTGTGATTCACTATTTGATGAGAATCCATTTCTCTACTCATTTGAAGCCATATTTTCTATTTCTATACATAGAGGAGATTGTTTCTTGATGATTGAAGTGAGATACCTGAGTGGAAGACAACTTTCATTGAACATTTAAGTAGGAAAATTTATAGCCTGATTGAGAGAGACCACTGAAAGAATGCCAACAATATTCCATAAAACATTTGAGAAAAACCCAATTTTCTAGAGGAATTCAACTGATATAGGTGAGCGAAGCTTCTAGGATGGTCAATCATACGTTGAACATTATTTTATAGAGGAAATATCACCCTCACCTAGTTATGGCCATCCCCATACCTTTTGTCTAGCAGTTAACATGGATTCAGGTTTGTGAATGTGATAGCCATGTTGGTATCGATTTTCATTTTTCATAGAGTTGGAATAAAAATTTCTCTTAATGGAGGTCGGATTTCAAATATCCATCTATCAATTTATTATACCATATTTTACCAGTGTTACTAGTAGAATTTATTCCATACTTTGGAGGAATGAAAAACCTCTCATACTTTTTTAGAACAGGTTAACATAACTTAAACATTTTTGGTTATTGGTGAATGTGGTGCCCCAAGAACACTGTCATTGGTTATGTCTTCAGTCTTTTACAATGGATTTTCTGGTTTAAATCAATCACATATTCAAGGGATCAAGTGGTAGCCCATAATGAATTGTTTTGTGATGGAGCTCACTCTACAATATTACAAAAGCAAATAAAGTTGTTGATAAATACATTACCAAATATTAGAGTTAAGAAAAAACTATTTTCTAAAATATGTTTATTTTGTTTTAGTATTGTTCTTCATCATGTAAGAAAGCATTAAGGGAGGGTGTTAGAGATAATGCTGCATTAAGGGAGGGTATTAGAGATAATTCTTCCATTAAGGTAATAATATTGGGTTGTTTTTTGTTGAGATATTCTCTAAAGTACTCCACCTAGATTAGGAAATAGTTAGATATGAGTAATTATATAGAATAGAGTTATAATTATTTGTAAGTGTGTTTTTTTTATAATATACTAGAATAGTTTTGTGTGTGTGAATATATAACTAGTATCCCAATTTCTAAATACGACTCCATTGAGGAGGAATTTATTTATTTGTTCATGGTGCTTCACTTTAACACCGAGCTCTTCAAAATAAAAGTATGCCCTCATCTTCAACTTGTTTGTGTGATATATATTGATATCACAACTTATGAGAAGCAGGCATCGTTGGACATTGGAAACAGAGACGGGAGGGATTGTTGAAATCTAATAATATGTAGAATGTGACATATAAATATTTGAGTGGAAGTTATTCTTGGAAAATCAATGTCGTATGTCTAATATGATATGATGATAGGAAGGATCAATGGAGTTTGGAGATGTGGGTTCTATTGATGATTTTTGTTATAAGAGAGTTAGAGGTGATCGATTTGAGAATTCAAGGAGATCGTGGTTTTTATAGAAATGAATCTCTTAGAGTATATAAGAGAGAGGAGTTTCCTACCAAGGACACAAATTCATGAAGGAGTTTCCAGGGAAAGATCTTCCTTGTTGTTGGAGAGACATCACTATTGTTTATTGCAGTCATGGGTCTTGGGAATTTATTAAAGGATTTAGTAAAGAATTTGGGATGATTGGTGTACGTTGTATGAAATTTTGTAAATATGGATATGTGTTGTACGAGGTGCATAATCAGTTGTACCCAACACCCCAGAGGTTTTTGTTCCAAATATATAAAAATTATTTATAGACAAGTTGAATTTCCCAAGTTTTTTGTAAGCTCTGTTGAGTCGAGCCTACATGGATTATTGTGGTAGCACATCTAATCATGTAGTGTTTATGTCTCTTATGCATAGAGAATATGTGGCATCAAGTTGTGTATTCAACAAATCACATAGGCACGAAGATGGAAAGTGAACATGTATCTAAGATTTATAATGAGTCAGAGAAGTTAAATCTTTGACTAAGGGTGGAATGTGAGATGGATTAATATCAGAGTGTGAGTTTGTTGGAATCCGAGTTTATTGTAACAAAGTTTTGACTAAATAATATTTTAACATGTTGATGAACCGTGTAGGTGAAAATTATTCATAGAGAGCTAGCGAGTACAACTGATGGCACCCATGTAGCTCTATATATGGATTAATTTTTATATAGAAAGCCATGATAAGTTGTTTTGTGCAAGTATGAAAGGAAGAAAAAGAAATTTTGAGGATGAATCTCATAGTGAAGAAATCCTAAGAGAGTGTGTGTGACATACCATATGTAATATAATATGTAGAAACAAGAATATTCAGTCAATATCAATGGAAAAAAAAAATATGAGAAGAGAAACACCATAAATATTACCTTTATTCAAAGAAAGCACTGTTCATTTTCCTCTTCGAGGGGGAAACCTCTAGAAGAATAAATATCTATTACAATAATTCTCAAGACAATATTTCTCATGCCTCCTACTCTTATTTATACTAATTCTATCTTCTAAAGAATATTGTACAGTAAGATCTTTCTAGAAGCGAAAGCTTCTTTTAGGTATTCTTGCATTGAATTGTTCACATTTATTAAATATGTCTTACTAACTAATGTTGGACTTTATTACATGAAAAATACATTTAGGCCTTATTAAGTGATGTCGGCCTTTATTACATCAAAAAAAAATTATTCTATGTACATGAGGGGTTAGGTCCCTAACATGCTCTCCCCCTTGAAAAAGAGCCTTGTCCTGGAGTCTTAAGATAAGAAAATTGTTACAGAGTTGTAGTTAGTGCCTAGGTGGCATCTTATGGTGGAGTATCCTTTCAGTGAACCAAAACTTCCTTGATGGTGCATTGATGGATATGACACTCTCTCTGGTCCTATACATCTTGTTCTTGCAACCAAATGGAACCTTCTTCATCCAACTCTAGTAGGCTAGTCTCAATTTGGAATTTGGTTCCAATAACTTTCTTCAGGCATAAGACATGAAAAAAATGATGTAGCTTCGAGTGATTGGGAAAATATAATTGATAGGCCACTAGCCCCACATGTTTGAGAATATTATAGGGATGATAAAATTTTGGTGCAACTTTCTCACATTGTTGCGATTTGAGTGAAGTTTTCTGGTACAATTGGAGATAGAGAAACAACTTATCCCCTTAAGAAAATTGACATTTAGAACAAAACTGACCTGGATATTTCTCCATGTGGGTTTTAGCCATTACCAAATTATATTTAAGAGTACAAATAATGTTCATGCAGATGGTAATATTGAAGTCAATTTCCTAGAACTTGGAAACGATCGACATGTATGGGAGAGTCAATGGTATATTATTTCTCTAGACTGCCTCAAAAGGATTCATACGAGTGGCAGTATGATAAGAGGTGTGTTAGCACTTGGTAAATTGTTGGGCTAAAGGAAACAATCTACCAAGGTAACCTATAAACCAACTATAAGACTAGAAACTAGCCTTCCCAATCTAGATAGAGCTCTCTCTGAGACCTTGTCTCTGATAGATAATAATTTTGGACTCACGTCTAGATGTAGATTCTTGAGAAATCTTTTTCTAGTTTCATTGGCAAGGAGGTATAGTACTTTTTGGGCTATGGAGTCAACCCCCTGGAAACGAGAGAAATCAAATGACTGGTAGGAAAATCCTTGAGAGGAAAGATGATAAATAGGTAATGGTATTTCAGTTTCAATATCATTGTGTATGGCGAAAGAAAGGAGAAAAATAAAGCAAATCAGAGCACCATTAGAGATAAATTTTGACCTAACTTAGAAGAAAACACAATGTTTAAATGGTTGAGTCTAAAGCACCATGAGATGATTTTTTAAACCTTAAAATATTTCCAATTCAAACAAATGAAATAGACATGAAATTTTAGGAAACAAGAAGTACATATGAATATAGGATCAAAACACATCAAATCACCATCATTAGAATCTTTTCATCGAAATCTTCAAGACCTATGCATTTATATTTCCATCAGATTCAGAAAATTACATTCAAGAGTGCCCTATATACACTTTTTTGCCAACCCAACTTACATCAAAAAGATCTAATATATATAAAATTGACACCCCCCTAGAATGATAGGTTCGAACTACTTTCCCCTAGAATCCTGGATTTGGTTACTCTCCCCCTGGAAAACCTTTTCAACAAAATTTACTAAAAATAGAAACCCGACTGTGTCTAATCATAAAATAACCGACATATTTGTTTCAATCATTTGGTCATGAGTAAGATTCGATCATATGGTTGTGATAAATCATCATTTTGTTCTAAGGGGTGCCCGAGTAATCATGTGTACTATCAAGTAAAATATATTCTATCTAATTCGACATTAAATTGTCAACCCGAGGCTCGTGAGCTTCGAGGTGCCAACACTGTATGTGCATGTCTAGAGCTCTAATCTAGCCTACCCTAGCCTAATCAAATGCCAATAAACTCAAATAATGAAGATCAATCTATCACTATGAACAATTAGTCTAAGTAAGGAACTCCTTGAATAAGCAATCAATCTTTGGATAAGCAAATAAAAAGTAAACTATCTCTGAACTATTTAATCTATCTATCTCTAAGTGAACAAATAAGCAAGCAAGTAAGCAATTACTCTAACAAAACTATTTTGAAAAGTGAACTCTATTCTTAAAAAGAACTCGTAACTATTTCTATTTTGCAAAGAATAAACATTAATTTACTTAACCAAAAGCATTGCAAAGTATTCAAATTATATCGTATCAAAACTATTTATATCTTGCAGTAAAGAGAAGGACATTATTCAAATATGATGATTGTGTCTTCAATGTTGAATAACATCACGATGGAATCTGACCATTAGTGACAGTTCAAGTGGAATTAATTCAATACTGGCTTCTACAGAGAAATGGAAACTTTGAATAAGGCAATCTAAATAAATCTTTGTCATCATAGAAGCAACACTAAGAATCTCAGAAATCCACGTGATCTCTAAAATTCATGCATCAATCAACAATGATTAGAAAAAATCTTATACAAATTCAAGAAAATTTATAAACTCATGAACTCATGATTAAAAATCTTAATTCAAATCCACTCTTCTAATTAAAATTACAATTCAAATCCATAACTGAGATTTTATAATCTAAACTGAACCATTCCTATTAATAAAACTCTGATTTCAAAACTACAATGCTTTTAGAATACATAGTCCCAAAATCTATCTCTATCTGATCATACTAAGGAAAGATTAATGAACAAAATAGATGTATCAAGACTTAATTGAACTCCTAATTAAATTTATCTTGATTACAACTAACAAAACTTGAAACTATTAATCCATCAAAGCTTGCAAACAATCTTAAATTAAAACGTTTCTTATACTAGTCCTTTGTCTAAGTAATTCTCTATTTTAATTGCCAAAACCAAATTAAGACTTCAATCCACTATCTAAGTTAGTATCCTGTAGGATGATTCATAGCTAACAAAATAAGAAAGACAACATGATAAATAACCATCTCCTATAAGCAATCTGCAATTTAAGGAAACATGAATTAGATAATCAAATTATAACTGACATGTACAGTAATTGAAACTGAAAAATACATACAACAAAGAAACAAGTATAAATTCTAACTAAGAAATAATATAAAAACATGATATATATTTATACAATCACCCAAACCACTAGTGGGCCCCCTAGCAGGTCGTGTCTACACTCCAACAACAAAATCCAGGCTTAACTCAACACAATTCTGTCATTAATCAGAAAATATAGTTTGGAACAAAAGTTGCATAGAATGTCTAAATTACACAATGAAAATGTTCTTAATTTTTTTTTCTATGGTCATGCCACTGATAGTGGTATTTATAGATAAGTTACAACTCGAGAGGTCAACCTCCTATAAAAATGGAAAACTCATTAAATGAGCTTCTAACAACATCAACTTCTAGAAAATCCGTGAGCCACTTAGCGATCACCATAACTACCCAATATGGGGTGTATCGAGCTCTGTTGCTGGAGGCAATGAGGGGGTACAAAACCTAGATCATCGATTCATCCACCACATGCCTCCAATGTACCAACCACTAGCTCCAGTGCACTCCGAGTGCTGGATCGCCTGCCAGATGGAGTGTCAGATCGTGTACCGGATGGGGTGTTGGATGAAGTGTCGGATGAGGTATCGGATGGAGGATCGGGCCACAATTTTTCCCTGTTTCACACAAACCATGCATTAGATCTTTGTAAACATCGAACTGAACTAAATTGATCTCAAAATCATTGTAGAAACATCAATTATACATACCTGATGCGAATCCATGATGAATTGATATAAAAACCTTTGAAACTCCTTCAAAATGGCCAATATGAAGCATATCATATATAATATCGGTGCAAAAAGGATTCGATCATTGCAATAAAATAGTCAAAATATGAACCGAACATTACCCCCATGCCTAAGGATTTGTAGGTCCCACTCCAAACAAAAAAGAATCACCTAACATAACTAGAATTGTGAAGGAGGGGGTGGATTAGCTTTAGAAGCTTCTCCCTCTTGTCCTGGAGACTGTCTTGGGCCTTTTACAATATTTCAATTATGTCCAGAGGCTACGATTTGCGGTGGTCATTTTATCAACCAATCATTGGAGAGAATTCACTTTTTCTTGCAATACCGCATTATCATGATCAAGATGCCTATCCATAGTCTTTCGGTCTTCCAAGTGTTGAAGCAACTGAGCATTTTCTTGTTGTAATTTTTTAATAATTGGGGTACGATCATATGTTTCAAAAGAAGAGGTCTTGGATCGCTTGATGGATGCATAAGGTATATCAACTTTGGAAGTTGATGTAGGCATCTAGGAGGTAGGAGTAACAATGTCCTTGTGAGAGGGAATAGGTTTAGATTTTACTTCTCTATCAGGCTCAAACTCTTCTGTAGAAAATTCTCTGAGTATTTTATGGGGGATTTCATGATCGAAAGACATTTGGATAAGATCTAAAGTGCTTGGGGGGTTTTACATTAGGATTTCCACTGGAACTTCAGGTACTTCTTCAAAAAGATTCCCCTTTGAACTAATTGGCTCCTCTTCTATTCGTAGGGACTAAAGGAAACTCTTTCTGAAATGCATCCTATAACTTCTTAGGTTGAGGATCAATAGGTGTTGAGGGAAATGGATAATTATTAGTAGGATTTTTAGTTTTCTTTCCCGATGAGGCTATAGGGGAATCAACAATTTTCTTGGTCTTTTGTTCAGACAAAGAAATAGTTTGAGTTGGAGGGTTTGGAGTGTTTGTAGATTGAGGCTTATATGTAGTAACAGTCCCTAAATCAATTGTTTTCTTGTTTGTCTTGACTGTGAGATGGGGGTTTGAGAATCGATAGAGGAATTCATCCCATGTCTTGCCTTGTTTTTTCAACTAGGTTACGACAAGCAATTTTATGAGGTCATGGTGGAATAGAATGTTATGAGGATTGGAAACTCTTTTATGTACTTGGTAAGACATTTTATCAAGACTTTTCAAGAAGTAGAAAGGAAAATTTAGGGGCTTATTAAATTGGAAATGAGTTAACAGACGAAAATGGAAAGCTTTGAAGACATGGTATCTACCTTCACAAGTGATAATCCTGGTGATGATCCATTCTTTGGAGTACGCTCTATCTCCAGAGAAGTTTTGAAAATCAAGCTTGAAAACTCTGTTGTAGCTTTGATGGTGTTTGAACCAGTAATCTCCGACCCATGGCAATTTTGTGGCTGAGGAAATTGACTCCTCAGAGACCAAGAAGGCCAGAGACCCTACATGCGCCATCCTCCCATCGAAATTGAGAGAAAATTGCAGTGATATGCCATCATTGTGGCCTTCCAGACAGGACAAGAATGGTCCCCACCCTGCGCAAAGGAAAATCTCCCTACACTTTGCGAATTCAGGAATGGCTAGAAGCTCAACATAGGAGGAAGGTTCATAGAGTTTAGGCATGTTTACATCATGGAGGATGAGAAAAGGGTGAGCATGACACAAAAATCAGGGATGAGTGTAATTGAAACTGGAGCTAAACCCCCAATTTTTAATGTGATTAAGGTGAAAAACGATTGAATTTGTGAGCGAATTCATCACACACGATTGTCATGTGTGATTATGATTGCACCGAATTTCAATTTCGAAGGGTGTGCTTTTTAGGAAATTGCAATCATGTGTGAATTAGATCAATTTCCAAGTCTTCGACTTGGACATTTGATCATAAAAATTCTTTAAAAATTGTTTAATTTAATTGTCAATGAAAATTTGAACGACATACCATTTAATTCATCTCAACTTACCAGTGAACATGCATATCAATTCGAACAATCCTGTTTTTTACTTGAAATAGTGATCACTTACAATATGTTTATACCTCATTTGATCCTTCATATGGCACTTCATCTAGTCATCCAAATGCCACCCGATCTAGTCTTCCAAATGGCACTCCATATGGAACTTCATATGGTACTCCTATGCAAATGGAAATTGTTCTTCATTGTAGTGGACGTTTACCCATAACACTCAACTTGGGCAACTTTTGACAGTCATGTTGAATAGGAGCATGGCCACGATAAGTGTGAATAGAATAATCCACTATTAATTTCCTTATCATTATTCTTGTACACTATAAAGAAATTTGTTCCTCTGTCCATAGGTGTGTAACACAAATCTTTAGTGAATATTTTAACAGTCTATAATTGACACAAAGAACCAGTTAAGCGGTCTTTTGAAGAAATGTACAACATGATTATAACATACAGTGATGTTAGCAGTATATAATTTAGCATTTCAATAAAAATAACTACTCATATAATAGCTCAGAATATCGAGAAAACAATATAGCATAATTTTTACAAAGATTCTACTTCATTTTCTCATGGATTATGATATGGATAGGAAGTGTTTATCCTTTTTCATCTAACAAAACCCCTCCCCCACTCCTAAGTATTTTGACACCTCATAATAAAAAATATAGGGAACTAATCAATTCTCCCAATAGCCTAAAATTTACATCTTGTCAAGTGTAGATATAAATTTCACACATCAGTATGATGAGACGGTTAGAATATGGACCCACCTATAGGATAGAACATCCTACATATATTTGATAAGAGGTAGGCAAGAGAGTCTTAGGATAGTCTTAAAGTTAGTTCCAAATGACAGATTTATGGAGTTCATTGACCTTAGCTTAACCATGCATACTTCTTTTCAACTTTGTCTACAAGTAATGTTGTACATCAATAAAAGTTTAAGATTTAGGAATTATATTTATTGTTTGTCAGATTATCACCCTTGCTAGGTAGAATGCTCTGTTGACAACAAGACTATTCAGTACTTTGACAGGTTTACCTAGTCATAGCACATGCTGGTACTTGTTACCATTAGACCTGTTCAGTATCCCAACGGGTTAGCCTCTTACACTCTCAAATACCAGTCC
>SNQJ01S0014244.1:82999-97721 GCA_010110895.2 Picea sitchensis
GTGTAGTGCCCTTGGAATTTCAATCCTGATGGGGACAAATTGTTTGCTGTGGGTTTTCTATTTTCTGTTGTAGTGTTTTTTTTTGTTCAGGTATAGTGTGAAAATGTCAATTAATGTAAAACCACAAAGAACATGCCAATTATCAAATAGACTAACATAATTAATTCAATGGTTCTTGACAAGATGCAGTGCCTAGAAGAATGATTGATGATTTAGTTATGTCTAAGTGTGTTATATGTTGATGTGACCCCTCATGCTCCAAGAGAATTAGTTACAGGTTGTTTTTAATAAGGTCAAGCTAATGTGACCCATCATGCTCCGAGAGTGTCAATTACAGGTTATTTTTATGTAAGGTCAAGTTGCATAATTGACTATTGAAGATATTTTGTATTTATAATTATATCCTATATAACTGATGAATATCGTAGAGGGTCATGTATTCACATATGGTAGCAGTGTAATATACCAGATCTAAGATTTGGATATAAGCTACTAATAACTGGGGTTTCAACTGTAGATATTATACGCTGGGGGTTTCTAATTGAGTTTCAAAGGTTTATACATGCGTTTTGTTGTGTTTAAATGTTTAAAAAAGTTCATGCAAATATATGTGGAACCATAACCAACTCAATAATTTTGTTAAGAAAAATGATGGATAATATAAGATAAAATGCGGGAAACTCAAGCAAAACTCTTCAACTGTATTTTTATATATGGAGATATTTTTGGAATACAAAGAAAAATAATGATAAATACAAATAATGAAAGTTGATGGATGGATCTGAGATATGTTGTGTCTATCCACTGCATGCATAGAAGAATGAGTTGCATGCACTCAAAAATACGTTGCACAATTGTCGAGAATGACTGCAAAGTTCACCCTGGTGGAAATACTCATCATAATGGGATGATATCTATATATGAAGGGTCTTAATTCTCTCTATCACACTCTCCTTTTGTCATAGTTAATGTTGTTGGCTCTATGATATATTTTCGGAGCCTCGGATAGTTGTTGTAACCCTCATGCAATGGAAATTGTTGCATTGTTGCGCCCTGGGATTTTGCTTGTCAGAAACTAATGATAATTATCTTGAATGAAGCGCTCTGGTATCCTCTGTTAAGAACCAAAGACCTGAATACAAAATATCACAATAGATCCAAAGATATCTGAATACAATCACCACACAAGATCTATGAAACCATATAGAAAACCACAATTTTATTATAGAAACCCTTGAGGTAGGGCAACACCATACAATGAATCCTATTATGGAAGGGATCCTCTCCTGTTCACTTGCCTCTTCGAGGGGGCATCCTCCTATTGAGCTACCGCTCCAAATACAATACTTCTCTTCATGTCTCATTACATTGTTTGAACCCTTTATAGTTTTTCCATCACCTAAGAACATTCTAGGAGGAATCTTCTAGAAATTAGAACCTTCTAGAAGTCCTCTTACATTGTCCTCTGTTTTGCATTTGTATATCTAACCACCATGGTGGGCCTTATTTAATGTGGACCTAGTCCACCTTGTGAATGATGACCTCCACTCTTATCACTATGGGCCCTTTGGGCCCCACCACTACCTCTAGCTTCTACTTGTCCTGAAATGGGTTTTAGAGTCGGGCTTATCTTATTTGTTTGTGATGACCTTCTTCTAAATCCTCTGAAAATCCCATCTTGGCAGATAAATGCAAAGTAGCTTGCATTGGATCTATCTCTACTACTATAGTATGATCATATAGATTGATGAAGAGGAACACATTGTAGTTATATCCCGATGGGTGGTGTCTCTTTCAACATCAATGGTGATGGTTCATCAGAAATCAACCAAACAAGGGGAATCTTCTAGAAGTAGAACCTTCTAAGAAGTCCTCTTACATTTATTATATCTATTTACCCATTTATTATATCTAACTACCATAGTGGGCCTTATTTAATAATATAGTGGACCTAGTCCACCTTATATTGAATGACCTCCACTCTTATCACTATGGGCCCTTTGGGCCCCCCCACTACCTCTCTAGCTACCTTACATCCTCTCAAATGGGTTTTGGGGAATCAGGCTTGTCTTGACTGTTTTGGCCCAGTGACCTTCTTCTACTACTAAATCCTCCAAGAAATCCCCATGCTGCAACTGAATAAATGCAAAGTAGCTTGCATTGGATCTATCTCTACTACTATAGTATGATCATATAGATTGATGAAGAACCTGTGTAGTTATATCGATGGAATAGGGTGTGTCTTTCAACACTGAGCTCTGTCAATGGTGATGGTTTCATCCAGAAATCAACCAAACAAGAAGGAAGTCGCCTCACCCATCTCTAGGTTCTAATTTCCAATTCACAATCTTCAATAATGAGAGAACATGATCACATGTCTCTCTTTTATACCCATTTCAACTTTTTCCCTTCAAGTGACTTTTAATTCATTTTTAATATTTTCTCATAAAATCACTTTATTAATTTAATGAACCTTTTAACTCCAAAAAGTGATTAATTTTCCTTTTTTATTTCTCTAACCACTGAAAGTCACTTTTCATCATCCCATATTGTATATAGTTTTTCCTCGGTTCCAATGAGATATTACACTAAGGTATTTCTCCAAGAAACAATCTCCAAATAGTACATATAGTGTAATTAATTAAAACATGCCCATTAATAACCCCATTTTATGAAAATCGTTGGAATGCAACAGAACCAAGAACAAGCTATGTGGAAATGATCGTGATGATGAATAATGGTAAATAAACTAAGTCGGGCCCCATAAAATGCATCCAAACCCTCTGAGCTCAGTGATGACATAGTGTCACCATCTAACTTGGCTGACTGAAGACTCCTGAAGTGACTCTAATGACTTAATAAGGGAATCAAAAAATGGGGACACGACATTCCTCCATTCTAAAATATTGATTGTCCTCAAGAAATCCCATTAAGCCCTAACACTCCCACAAATGAGCCCAACTAAAATTTAACATCATACATGGGTCCCAAACCATCCTAGAATATGTGAAACACCCTCCTCTCAACTCACTCTACAGCGAGGTACTTACATAAAAAGTTTCCTCTTGAATGTTAATAATGGATAAAGAAACAAGGTACTACTACAAATTGGTCAACCCCTCAACGAGTAGCTCTACTAGGGAGCCACTCTTACAAATATCATGAGAGAACTCTTGAAAGTAACAATCGACCTAGAAATAAAATGATTCTAACCTCTATGACCACTCCAAGCAAAACCTAGCATCTTCCGAATAAACATACTACCACCAAAGTGAAGAGCTACAAGACCTCAACAAATCACTAAAAAGTGAAACTCTCTCCTAAAAACTAAATCTCAATGGAAAATATGAATGATTTCCCTCTGAAATGATCCACTCACCTCTACTAGTCAATGAAATTTCTAACCCTGTAATCTCAGGGTCCCACTCTAATCTCTGAAAGGTATCATCATGATGACATTGCACCACTCTAGCCATGACTATATTCCCAATGTACACATACTAGATTCCACACTCCTCGAACCCCGTGCTAAAATACCTGTAAATATTGGGCCTACTATCAAGAAGCAGAATCTGTAAAGGTGTCCTTGCAAAATCAAAGTCTACAAATCCACCTCCATACTCGACCCTGGGTACCAAAAGAGAGAACTTGTCTCGCCATATAGAACGAATCCTAGAAATACCTCTCATGACCAACCAAGTATGAAGTAGATCGCTTGTTGGTGCTACCTGGTCCATTAAGTAGTGAAGAAAACTACCGACCAAATGAATCCCCTAATCCCATAACCAATTTGGAATTCCACCACTTCCAATTCCCACTGACTCTTGTTGTGCCATACTGATAACTTCCAAAATATAACTGATCCAATATAATAAACCCTATATTCCACTAACTGATGAAAACCAGATACTAGGAATCAACCTTGTTCCTACAAATTTGTCATGCTGTTCGCAACCCACACAGAGAAATATTCTACCCTCACTCCTGACAATGTATACAAGAAAATCATAGAGTTTACACACCCCACTAAAAAATATCCTTGTCTCTTATGATGCCTCAAACTCATAATAATTCTCATAACGCCCTGCCTAAGATGTATAATACGTCACCGTCATAATCATATCCATAAATGTGGACTCATATACTAAATATGGGTCATCTATATAGTAGATCATGTCATCCCTCAGTCTGCCTCTATTAATGTGTGCATTTTCCACATGCCCCAAATGTAGAATCTTTGTCATATCTATAAAACCTCGGGGATCACTCATCTGCCTCACAGAATCCTCCCATGTCCCGTTGTACCTGATGATATCATCAAGGAACAAAAATAGAAACCTCCATGACTGTATTCTCGAGTGGAAAGTGTCACATGCATTGGTAAATCCCAAGGGTATGACCAATAACTCATCCATGCACATTGTTGGAATATCAAAGTAGTCACTCAGACTCCACGCTACTCCCATGCCATCATACACATCCAAAGGTGTCTCCTCACACTCAGGGTCAACCCTACTCTCTCCATCACCATAGGTACTACAACCACTAATGATATGATATCCAAAATCCATGTATTGAGACAATAGGGTGGAACGTTGTCCATTGGAAACTCCATGCTCCATAAAGTATTCCTCTACCCTGCACTCCAATGCATCCCCATGTGCGCCAATGTATGCCTCTACATTCCAATGAAAACTAATGATAATCACTATATTCCCCTGTATACCACTGCATACTCCTATGTCCTTCGATACCATCTTGTATCCTGGATGTCCCACTGTATCAACCAATCCATGAGTATCAATTGAACCTAGATCCTATATAGATGTGTCCTCATCATGAGTGTCGACTAACCATGAATCCAAAATAGATGTGTCCTCACCCTAAATGTACATGTCTCCACAATCCATGAGTGTATGCTCAACTTTCTCATCACGAGGGATCAAGTATCTCACCAAAGGTGGTGGCTCCTGCAACACATGTTCATCCTAAAAAATCTTCATGTCATATCTCCCTACAATCACCTGCAAATATGAATTCCCCCCATGCTCACCCGTCACTTGAGGCTCCTCTACCAATTTGACAATGTCACTGACAACCTCCTGAGAGAAGGATGATGTAAATGAATGATTTTCTACTAAAATGGATGAGAGAGATGCATGAATCAACTCCTCTTGAAGCTTCTCTACCTATAACTCATATTTTTTAAGTACCATTTGTGTGCTCTCCAAGGAGCCCTGTTTGTTCAGTACCTCATGGGAAAATCTGTCTACCTCATGATATTTCCCTTCCAGCACAACCTAGTACACGCCAAACATTGTGACAAGATAATACATATCTAGGAGAAGGTGTAGGTAGTTAGATATAGTCACTACCATGGCCTCCTTGAGTGTAATGAAATCTGCAAGGGAAATATCTCCTCCCAAGTTGTCTTGCACCATAGTGGCCCTCCAACAAAAATTGACCACCAATGTATGTGTATAATCGAGGTGTGTCATGGCTACCACAATCATGTACTAGTGAACCTTCAGTTTCCCTATCAAATGGAGTGACTCACACAAACAAGCATCCACATCATGTTGAAGTGCTACCTCATGAATCCTGCTACCAAGGTCCACTGTGGAATCCTCATCAGAGTATGCCCCAACATCTATTGTACCACTCTTCCCAACATCACTCAAAAACACCTCCTGAGAAATGAGATCATCCTAAAAATATAACTCTTCCAATTGTAATTCCTCATCATACTTAGGTGTACTCAAACCCAAATTGTCATATGCATCATAACGATGATAAGATGTTGAAGTTGATCGGGAAACTTTATCACATGGGTTGTTATCCTAACCATCATATATACTAATGTCATTACCCTCATAGGTCAACTCTAATGGTGTATAAAAGGTTTCTTTTGTATCATCCTCATTACACACATCCCTATCATAAATAGGTGAATGATCATCGAAAAGGTCAATTTGTCCTTCATTCTCCTTCAATTTATGCCATGTGCTTTTAAAGGAATTATGATCTGCTACTAATTGGGGCTCATACCACTGAGGATGTTTGATGGTAAAAAATTATTTGAATGTCATGGCTGTGTAAAATGCCTCACTAAGTACCATATACTCCCTCAGACAATCTGTAAACTCCTCATATCTTGCCCATTGATTTTCCAAATATTGATCCCACTAATTTTCCATCTGAAATTTCTTCTCATTGAATACCCTTAAGGTTGGTAGGAAAACCAACTTTGATACCACTGTAATATCCCCGATCCCAGATTTGGATATAAATTGCTAAAGATTGGGGTTTCGGTTGTAGATATGATACACTAGGGTATTTTTATTGAGTTTCAAAGGTTTCTTTATCCGTTATGTTATGTTTAAATGTTTAATATAGTGCATCCAAATATATGTGGAACCATAACCAAATCAATGATTTTATTAAGCAAAGTGATGAACAATATAACATAAAATGCGGGAAACTCAAGAAAAAACTCTTGAGATAGATTTTTTTATATGGAGATCTTGCTGGAATACAACAAAAAATATTGATAAATACCAATAATTAATGTATATGGATGGATCTAAGATATCTTGGGTCGATCAACTGCATGCATGGAAGAATGATCTACATGCACTCAAAAATACGTTGCACAAATTGAGGGAATGACTGGAATGTTCACCCTAGTAGAAATACCCATTAGAATGGGTTGAAATATATCTCTAAAGGCCCCCCCCACTCTCTAAAACAGTCTCTCTTCCTCATAGGTAATGTTGTTGGCTCTTCGATATACTGTCGAAGCCTCAGATAGTTGTTGGAACCCTCATGCACTGGAAACTATTGCACTGGTGCGCCCTAGGAGTTTTACTTGTCAGAAACTAATGATAATTGTCTCAAATGAAGTGCCCTGGTCTCCCCTCAAATGGATTTGATGGAATCAGTTTTTTCCTTACTGGTTGGGCCTAGCGACCCTCTTTTGCTGATAAATCCTCCAAGAAAACCCCATGTTGCAACTGAATAAATGTGCACCATATTGCACTGGATCTGTCTATGTTGATGTAGTCTAATCCTGTGGCTCGATGAATAAACTGTGTGGTCCTACCGACGGACTAGGGTGTGTCTTTCAACACCGAACTTTGTCAATGGCGATTGTTTCATCTAGACATCCACCAAACAAGAAGGAAGTCGCTTGACTCCTCTATGGGTTCTAATTTCCAATTCACATTCTTCAATAATGAGAGAATATAAGCCCTTATCTCTCTTTTATACCCCTTTCACCTTTTTTCCTTCAAGTGACTTTTAATTCGTCTTTCATATTTTCTCATAAAAACATTTTATTAATTTAATGAACATTTTAAGTCCAAAAAGTGATTAATTCACCTTTAAGATTTCTCCAGCCATTGAAAGTCACTTTTCATCATCCCATCTTGTAGATATTTTTTCCTCGGTTCCAACTAGCTATTACACTAAGGTATTTCTCCAAGAAACAATCTCCAAATAGTATCGTTAGTGTAATTAATTAAAATATGCCCATTAATAACCCCATTTTATGAAAATCATTGGAATGTAGTGGAAGCACGAAACAATTGTGCATAAATGATCCTCATAATGAATAATGGTAAATAAACTAAGTTGAACCTCATAAAACTTATCCAAACCCTTTCGAGCTCATTGATGACATAGTCTCACCCTCTGACTTGACTGACTCAAGTCTCTTGAAGTGACTTTAACCGCATAATAAGAGTATCCAAAAATGCGTACATGACAGGTAGTTCCATAGAATGATTCAGTATCGAGATTGTCCTTCGAAAGGTCAAGAAGCGTAAGTTCTACAAGTACGTCAATGAGGTCAGAAGCGTTTGCACATTAAACGAGTCAAGTGTGGTGAAAAAAAGAGCGGAAACTGTGAGATGGCAGAGTGGGTGTAAGTGCCAATGAAGACCAGATCAGACAAAGAACCAGACAAAAATTAATATTGTAATTTGTTTACTATTGTAAGTTTTGTAATGTAGAGTTTACGTCTACGTGTGTTGTTGTGTATTGTAGAAAGTTATTTTCTCCATTAAAGGGGGCACTTGGAATAATGTAGAAATTAGTTGTAATGGGTTGTCATTGAAACCACAAGTTATTATTGGAATAAGGTTTGGGGTTGGTTATAGGGTGTCTTATCTATTATTGGAATCCTAGATCCACAATTCATGGATGTAGATAATTCTACTATTCCTATAAATATGTAACTTGTGTGAAGCAATGATACATGAGAAAAATTAGTTGTTGTGTATTGTTGTGTATTTGTAGGGTGTCTTATCTATTATTAGAATCCTAGATCCACAATTCATGGATCTAGAGAATTCTACTATTCATATAAATATGATACTTGTGTGAAGCAATGATACATGTGTTGTTGTGTAGTGTAGAAAGTTAATTTCATCATTAAAAGGGGCACTTGGAATAATGTAAAAATTAGTTGTAATAGGTTGTCATTGAAATCACAAAAAATTCTTATTAGAATAAGGTTTTGAGTTGGTTGTAGGGTGTCTTATATATTATTAGAATCCTAGATCCACAATTCATGGATGCAGATAATTCTACTATTCCTATAAATATGTAATTTGTGTGAAGCAATGAGACATGAGAAAATTAGTTGTTGTGTATTTGTAGGGTGTCTTATCTATTATTAGAATCCTAGATCCACAATTCATGGATCTAGAGAATTTTACTATTCATATAAATATGATACTTGTGTGAAGCAATGATACATGTGTTGTTGTGTAGTGTAGAAAGTTAATTTCTCCATTAAAAGGGGCACTTGGAATAATGTAAAAATTAGTTGTAATAGATTGTCATTGAAACCGCAAGAATTTCTTATTAAAATAAGGTTTTGAGTTGGTTGTAGAGTGTCTTATCTATTATTAGAATCCTAGATCCACAATTCATAGATCTAGAGAATTCTACTATTCCTATAAATATGTAACTTATGTGAAGCAATGATACATGAGAAAAATATATTTTGTGTGTGAAAATGCCTTCTTCTCTATTTTTTTATAAGCACAGCGATCTATCAAGAATGTTGCAGTATTGTGTTTTGACATCATCAAAGGTATTCGTGTAATCGCTGCAGTCGTGTAATCGCTCGATGACCACAAGCTCCCTGAACATGAGTAAATCTGTAATTCCTACAGCATAGGAACATTCTTTGAACCGACAAAAGATGTGTATCGCCTGGATGGGATTATTCGGAAGTAGTTATTGCATCAACAAAATCAAGAGATGATTTAATTTGTTACCTTTGGAAGGCCTCTCCTGCTTGAAATAGTTGAACGAGAAACAAGTAACCAGTTCAGCAGGTCTGTTTAAGCGAGATATGTTAAAACCCTGTGGATGATCATGATTTTCAGTTATGCTAAGTTAATTGGTTTTCATTTAGTTCATATTTCAGATTTAATTATTTATTTAATAGTGTTTTTTTCTCTTTTATTTAATTTCACAGGTGGGTTTTCTACATTGACAGGAACAGGAAAGCACGGTATGTCGGTGCCGAATTTTCTTTTAAATCCTAAATCTTTTATTTTTTTCATTTTCTCAATAATATTAAATCTTTTAATTTTCTCTTGTTGTTGAATGCTGTGGGAAATAAGTAAAAGTTTTAGATTGGAACTAAACTATGAATAGATATTAAAATAATGCAAAGTAAGATCTATAATTGAATATTCATAAATAGAATAATATTTTAAAACTAACTAATAAATATCTCCAAGTAACAATATTTTTTTAGGAGGGATGGAAATATTAATACATCTTGGATTAGGATAAAATCATGTCATCTAATGGGATACATTCATTAATAAGTTACATCTTAGTTTATCAGATTTTCTGATATTCTTAAAAAATAGAATTGTATATGAGAGATTTTGTGGGCTTCTTAAAAAAAATTGAGAAATACAATATTATCTATCTATATATATATATATATATATGTGTGTGTGTGTGTGTGTGTGTGTGTGTGTGTGTGTGTATGTGTAGAGGGGGCCAAAATGATAAGAAATGATGGTGAATAAAAGTATCTTCTATAAAAGTTTTCCTTGTCCAACAATAACATTGAAACAATATATGATGTCTTAAAGAAGATAGCTAAAACAATAGTAGGTGGTTATGGTCTATGAAATGAAGACTTAGTATGAAATGCTCTTTATAAAAAGTTTTGGAACTATCTATTTTAGTATATATTGGTCTATTTTAAACTAGCTAAAAATACCATTATTTTTAATATCTAATCCTTTACTCCTCCCCATGGCTTTTACAAAATACATATGAATATGAAAGACAAAAGAATTCAACGATATGAAAGACAAAAGAATCCAATGATAATAAGGACTCCTATGTTTATTGTGTAGGGAGATGGGGTTTATTGTGTAAGGAGATGGGGTTTCAAGAGGAAACTTGAGTTTCCCATGAGCATGGGAGGATTTTCTTTTTTGTTTTGTTCTTTTTATATAAATATGGAGGAAAATAACAATATTGTACATATTAAAGTGTTACTAAATTTTTTTGGTATCTTAATTGGTTTCTTAATTAGTATTAGGATGGATAAATAGAGATTTTGAGGTTTGCATATTTTTTATGGATTCATATATTTTTATCTTTAATGTTTTAATAGATAATTTGTTCAAAATCCTAGTCAATGGTGAAGAAGGAATTTTTGAAATTACTAAAATTAGATGTAAGTTTATTCACTTCATGATATATATAGATTTATTCTTTTTGCAACATTACTTTTGGTTTGTAGTAGTGAAAGTTTTATGACTATTATGATATCATGTTTTAACTTTATTTTGAGAAAGTTTACCTTTACTAAAAATGTTGATAAGATATTTCATAAAATTCAAATTAATTCATTTTGTATTAAAATTTTAATTTAAAATCTTTTTAAAAATAAATTTTTTTTTTAATTTTAAATTCAAATATTATAATTAAAAAATAAAAAATTAAACATAAACAATGAAATAAAATTATAGCTTCAAAATTAAATGCAATTCATAAATTAAACAATAAAATAAAATTATATTCAAAATTAGAAAATGCAATTCCATAAATTCAAAGAATTAAATATTATTCATTAATATTGTATAAAGTAATAAATAATTATTCTTTAATATTTAATAACATTATAATTAAATCTCATAATATTGTTAATAATTATCTACGTTATGTTTTTAATTATTTTTGTTATGTTTTAAAAATGATATTTTTTTATTATAATTATAAATTAATAATTATTTAAATTAAATGTAATTCTAAAATATTTATAAAGATAATAAATTAAGTTATAAAAATAATAAATTAATTTATAATAATAAATTCATATAAAATAAGAAAAACAATTAATTTATTTACAATTAAAAAATTTATAATAACAATATAAATTTAAATTTTATTATAAAAATTATCACAATTTTTTAAGTTACAAAGCAACTAAATTTATAATAACAATATAAATTTAAATTTTATTATAAAAATTATAATAAATTTAAGTTTTATGTAGACATTATTTTAAATTTAAATATTATTATAGAGATTATAATGAACTAAAAACCCATTTTATGAAGTAGAAAATAACTTATGATAATATCATTTAACATTTTAATTTTTGTTATGAAATTATATCTTAATTTTATAAAATACAAATATAATTATTATTTTATTAATGTTAAAAATTGAGTGAACAAATTTCCAAAAGGAAAGAACAAAATTACAAATTTTGAATGCTGAAAAAAACCCAGATTTCCATTTGACAATCAACAAAAGACTCTCAAAATTGAATGTTGCAATTAAAAACATCGTATGCAGTTACAGGATTTATTTAACGTGATCAAAACACGAGAGTGCAAGGACCTCTAAACAATTGGAAGATGAAATGAGGGATCAAGCACCCGTAGACTGTCAAAATTGAACAAATACCTATAGGCTCTCGAAATTGAAATCTCTGCCAGGGAGCATCAGATATAGCTTCAGGGTTTGTTTCAAATACTCCAAATCTTCAATCAAAATTCATGAGTGTTCAAACCTTCAAACAATTTAGACATGATACCTTGGAACAAATACACATAGCAGTCATCTACAAATACTGTAGAATGCCCCTGCCAGGGTACTTCAATAATATCTAAGGTAAGCCACATTCCTTGATGCAACAAGGGATAACCAATGCAGTAAGGCCTTTATGGACCAAATAAGGGCAAAAAGATTCTCAGGAGAATGTGATGGTAAGGAATTTGAATGCTGACGGTGGTCCATGGATCTGTAGTATCCCTCAAAAAACTCTACAAGGTACTACTCCAAGTCTTCAGATGTATATTTGATGTACTTATGTGCATGTCTTTCACTATCGCACTGATTCATGTATCTTCCCTGGAAGGAACGATAAGTAGGTAGCAGTTTCTCAGTAATGGATATCCGCAACTCTTCGCAAAGCTCGCAATCAGGAACTATCCAAGTTGTTTGAGTCATGTAAACCTCTTCAAATGAAACATTGAATCTATTGAATCTCTCTTTAAGTTCTTTTGACAGGGCACCAAAAATGTTCCAAAAATGTTCCCTTTAGAATACAGTCCTGCATCTTTGAGGAAATCTAATACCTTGTTCCAGGAATCTCTCTGATAATTCATTGCAAGCTGCATGACCTGAGCACAATGTTTCTTCACCCAATCATCACCCAGATGAGCTCTGAGCTTGGATTTTTCCTTCACTTTCTGAACAATATAATGGATATTGTTCATCAGAAATAGATGAGTCAGTGAACGGTCCTTTCTGATGAAAAATATCCATTATATTGTTTGGAAACTGAAAGACAACTCCAAGATCAGATCTCATCTAGGTGATGATTGGGTGAAGAAACACTGCGGTCAGGTCAGGAAGATTGCAATGAATTATTAGAGAGATTCCTGGAACAAGGTATTAGATTGCCTCAAAGATGCAGGACTCTATTCTAAAGGGAACATTTTTTGTGTTGTTTCAAAAGAACTTAAAGAGAGATTCAAGAGATTCAATGTTTCATTTGAAGAGGTTTACAGGACTCAAACAACTTGGACAGTGCCTGATTGCAAGCTTCTCAAAGAGTTGTGGATCTCCATTACTGAGAAACTGCTACCTGCTAACCGTTACTTTCAGGGAAGGTACAGGAATCACTAGGATAGTGAAAGACATGCAGAGAATTACATCAAATATACATCTAAATACTTGGAGACGTACCTTGTTGAGTTGTTTGAGGGCTCTTCTGGGTCCATGGACCATCGTCAGTGTTCAAATTCCTTACTAGGGCATTCTCCTAAGAGTCTTTTTACCCTTATTTGGTCCTCAAAGGCCTTTGGTTATCCCTTGCTGCATCAAGGAATGTGGCTTACCTTAAATATTATTTAAGTACACTCGCAGGGGAATTCTACTGCATTTGTAGATGACTGGTATGTGTATTTGTTCCGAGGTACCATCTTCCAATTGTTTGAAGGTCTAAACACTCCTAAATTTTGATTGAAGATTTGGAGTATTTGAATCAAACCCTAAAGCTATATGTGATGCTTCCTCAAAGAAATTTCAATTAGAGAGACTATACGTATTTGTTCAATTTTGAGAGTGTATGTGTGCTTGAGTCCTAATTTCATCTTCCAATTGTTTATAGGTCCTTACACTCCTATGTTTTGATTACTTTAAATAAATCCTACAAGTGCATCCAATGCTTTTTGTTGCAGCATTCAATTGTGACAGTCTTGTCTTGATTGTCAAATGTCAATCTCAGTTTTTCAACGTTTACAATTTGTAATTTTGTTCGCTCCTAGAAATGTGTTCGCTCCAGTTTTAAAGTGACATAATAAGATTCATGCATAGAAAGTAGAAAACAAAATTTAAAGGTAAATGATATAAAGAATGTGTGCAATTATATGGTTTTATACATACAAAACATATAACATACATTCATAAGAAGCTAGAAACAAATAGTATATATTAATATATTTTATCATCAAAATAAAATTCCACTATACATGTTTTTATCATAATATATACAATCACTTTTTTTTATATTTTTTAATTTTCAACCTTAAAAAATCTATAACCTTAAAAACTTAGTAAAATCCTTTGAAGACTTATTTAAGGTAAGGGTTTTTGACCCCACACATATATATATGTGGGGGAATCCAATGATAATAAGGACTCCTATGTTTATTGTGTAAGAAGATGGTGTTTCAAGAGGAAACTTGAGTTTATCATGAGCATGTGATGTTTTTTTTTTAATTTTTTTTATGTTAAACGTGCAAGGAAAATAACACTATGGTACATATTAAAGTGTTATTAATTTTGTTTGGTATCTTGATTGGATTTTTAATTAGTGTTAGGATGGATAAATAGGGATTTTGAAGTTTGCATATTTCTTTTATGGATTCATATATTTTTAGCTCTAGTGTTTTAATAGATAAATTGTTCAAAATCCTAATCAATGGTGAAGAAGGAATTTTTGACATTACTAAAATTAGATATAAGCTTATTCACTTCATGATATGTATATTGTTTTATTCTTTTTGCAGCATCACTTTTGGTTTGTTGATGGTATTTTGGTTTGTAGTGAAAGTTCTATGACTATTATGATGTCATGTTTTAACCTTATTTTGAAAAAGTTTACCTTTACTAAAAATGTTGATCTGATATCTTTCATAAAATTTAAATTAATTGATTTTGT
>SNQJ01S0014244.1:106136-128900 GCA_010110895.2 Picea sitchensis
TTTATTATTAATTAATCATTCATGATTGTCAAGGATTAATTAATTAATTAAAGGATTAAAGGGGGGTTAATAAATTATTTTATTAAATTAAGAGTTACGTACATGGAAAGGGATAAGATATTAAATAAAGGGGATAAGGGGCAATAATGGGAAAGGATAAGAAGGTAATAAATGGGTTAGGTAGGGAGTAAATGAGGGGGTGAGTCGGTGAAGGAGGAATATGGAGGGGAAGGAGGTTTACGGGAGGTCATTCTACGGGAGATGGGGGATTGATTTGGAGGGCTCTTGGATTTTGCGGAGAGGAGTGGAGTTTTGGAGTGAGGATTGTATCAGTCAGGCACCAGGGTTGCTGGAGGTTTTGGGCACGGGGGCCAGGATATCCATATGATATCCTGGAGCTAGGAAGTTACCTAGTTGACAGGGTGGAACTAGGTTTTGGGCAGCGTTTACAGTGCAGCAGCAGTCAGCAAGGCAACAACAAGGTAGCAAGGCAAGGCGAATTAGCATCAGACCCAGGTAATTTAATTTGTGTACTTGTTTTCTTTGCTATAAGATTTTAATATTTGTTGTTAAATTACATGCGTATGTGCTCAAAATAAGGAATATATGAAATTTTGATGTTTTGCTCAATTAAAAGAAATTAATGAATTTTCTGAAATTAATTCTGTTACAATTCATGTAATTATTAGGCATAAAATCTATTTGGCTCCTACAATCGTCACTCTCTTCTATAAAATGAGGATATCAAGCATCAAATCAAAAAAATTGTCCACAAGGGGCACATCTGACCCAACTCGTCACCTTGTGGAAGCCCAATTGTGTTGGTGTAGAAGAAAGACGGGACCTGGCGACTCTGCATTGATTACTGGGCCCTAAACAAAATCACAATGAGGAACCAATACTCGATTCCCCGAATCAACGATCTCCTTGATTATCTCAAGGGGGCCAAATATTCAAGTAAGATTGATCTAAAGTTTTGCTAACATCAGGTCCCAATAGAATGTTGGCATGTGTACAGGAAGAGTGTGCTTGTCATTGATGGAAAGAACAACAATGATGTTGGCAGGATTACAGGTAGAGTGTACATGGAAAGAACAACAGCGAAGACACAACAGAGCAAGCTCGAGAATCCCAGGAGGAATATCATGAGTATGCAAAGATCAAATCTCGGAAAGAAGCGTAAGCTCAGGAAGAGAACCGAAAAGTATGTAGAGATGAGAAATCTCAGAAGAGATAGTGTAGAGTTGCACGTAGAGTGCAAGTGTGTGCCAGGGCCGAGGTTAACTTTTTCCAAATATTAGGAGATATAGAATTCTAAGAAACACAAATAGGATCCCATACATCAAGGCTCACAAAAGGATCAAAGGTTGAGGCCTTTGAGACTTATAAATTATTTCAAGTCAGGAGGATGCATAAGCTCAGGAGGAGGAGCGACAATGGCCGTCAGATCAGAATTGAGACAGGAGGAGTGTGTAGAGGCAGATATTAGACCTCGGTTGTCATATTGGAGCGCAAAGGACCATCAATGGTTAGATCAAGTGGATCTGCAAGGAGGATAAGCCCAAGAGTCAGTCAACACTCCAAAGCTGTGAAGGAATCCTGACCATTGTAGCGAGAGGACATGTGGCGAGCAATTGGAACTTTGTTGACTTGCAAATCAGGAAAGTCAAAGGCAGAGTTGCAAGAACTCATGAGGTGCAAGGTCGTGACATGATAATAGCCATTGGATCCAGAGGACACATGGTTATAGATCAACATTTCGCTGAATCACAAACTGGAAAAGTCAAAGTTGAGAGTTATAAGAACTTGTAATATGCAAAGTCGCGAAATAATCTGAGTCATCGGATCACTGAGGATATGGACCATTGATATGATATGAAGTCTAAGTATGCACTTTTATCGTAGTCGTCCATCAAAGGGAAAGATATGAATTGTTAATCTGATATGGATTATTTTGGATTTCACGCGTTGGGAGTTTCGAGGCAACTCATAGCAGGAGTTCATGATATGAAAAATCACGATGCACCCCTCTTGCTTGGCCCCTGGTTGCAGCTAGTGGTCACATTGATGAAGGTTAAGGGAGGAGCTATCATATAGCTAGGCTCAACATCAATGATTGTCGAGATCATGACACGCCCTGTTGATTGGCAAGAGGTCACAACCAGCGGTCATGTGGAGTGAGAATAGAGGAAGGAGCTAGTGCTGCTAACCTCCATTTCGGATATTGCGAGTTGGGAAAATCGAGGTGACTCGTAGTCAATCAACCGATATGGGAAATCCTGAAACAAATTTTGAATAGTCTTTTGGTCACCGCTAGTGGTCATGTGAAGGAAGAGGCTAGAACGCAATGATGAAATCAGCCAGAGAACTCGAGGAGATGCAGGGTGATCGCTAGAGGAGCTGAAGAGACTTGAGGTAACTACCAGTGGAATGAAGTCTGATCAGAGAGACAATTGACAGATGGAAAAGTGTCGAAGTATGTAACTGCAACAGAGAGAATAAATATCTACTATGATAGAGAAGACGAAGAGTCACACTTCCAGAGAAGGCAGATAATCTCATCATAACGACCAGTGATGATGAGTGCATGGAGCTAACCACTAGAGAATATGAAGAGTTTCCATGATAATCAAGATATGACTCGACGTGGGAAATTGATGCAGAACTGTGAGGCAGAAAGGAGTATGCAGTGGTATAGCACAGGGAGCATGCAATTGGTGCACAGATAATATAAAAACGTAGAGCATAGAAGAGATTGTGGTTGTTGTTGAAAGTGATTCATGCGAGAACAAAAACGTTGATGTAGGAGAGTAGAATAGTGTAGCAGAATAGTGATGAGACTAGTAAGCCATAGATAAATGTTGTGTCACTGTGATAAAGTTGAAAAAGGAAAATATTTATATTTTAGGGTGGTAGGGAGGTGCAAGGGAGGATTGTTGTCCTCAGAGTTTCAAGTGGGTGCTTGAACATAGGCAGTTGTAGCTTCCATCTAGTGGTAGCCAGAAAAACTAGGGTGGTAGGGTGGTGCAAGGGATAATTGTTGTTCTCTATTATATAGTTTGGTGCCTGTGTGACTGGAAGTTGGTGTTTCCATCTAGTTGGTACTGGAACACTTAGGGAGTTGGTGCTTCCTTCTAGTGGGTGCTAGAGAAACTAGAGAGTTGGTGCTCTCAGGAAGTTGTAGCTTGCAGAATAGAGGTGCTAGCCTCACAATGATTTGGTGCTCATAAGAATGATAATGTATAGAAAATAAAGATTACTTATCATATCAAGAAGAAGAGTTTTTTCCCTTTATGGGTTTCATCGGGAAATATCTGTCTCTGTATATTCCATATGTGTGATTGATGTTGTATATTCTATTTCTTACCTCCCCTGCATTATTGTGATTGTCATTGAGTAATTTTTAAAGAGTTTAAAGTATGCATAATTGTTTAATCACTGTAACAACTGATTTACTCCCCCCCTCTGATGTTTCCAACAATTTGTATCAGAGCTTCCCCCTTTTATCTAAGGGTAGATCCTAGATCTTAAACATGACTAGCCATGAAGGAACTTCAACCAACAAGGCCCCTCTATTCAATGGAATGAACGTTGCCTTTTGGAAAGCTAGGATGAGAACCTACATAATGGCTTTAGGTGCAGATGTTTGGGATGTGGTAGAGACTGGTTATGTAAAGCCAGTTATACTAGCTAATAAGTATGACAAGCTAGAATTCAGCTTCAACGCTAAGGATATGAATTCTATTCTGAGTGGGCTTGCAGAAGCATAATTTGTAAAATTTATGCACTTAGAAACTACCAAAGAAAAGTGGGACAAACTCATTAGAAATTATGAAGGTAATGAGAAGGTAAAGGACACCAAGCTTCAAACCTACAAAGTACAGTTTGAACAATTAAAGATAAAAGAGGATGAAACTTTTGGGAAGTACTTTCTGAGAGTTGAAGAACTAGTAAATGCAATGAAAGAACTTGGTGAAAAAATTGAGGAACCCTCTTTAGTTCAGAAAATTTTGAGATCTCTGCCAGATAGGTTCAACCTGAAGGTCTTTTCTATAGAAGAAATCAATGATCTAAAATATTTGTATTTTGATCAACTTCTAGGAACGCTGACTGCATATGAAATGAGGATAGTTAAAGATAAACCCACCTCCAGAGAAGCATCATTTAGAGCAGATAAGAATGAGAATTCTGACCCTAATGAAATTGAAGCAAAATTTGTGAGAAGACTAAAGAAAGGATCAGGAAAGTACCAAGGCAAGTTTCCCTTCAAATGTTTTAACTATGGAAGGATAGGTCACTTTGCATCTAAGTGTCCACACAAGAAGAAGGACCAGAACTCTGAAGGTGAAGAGAAGTATAAATCCAAGATATTTGATAAAAAGAAAAGTTTATGTGTAAACAATGATGATTCTTCAGGAGACATAGATAGTGATTCTGATGGTGAAGATAAGGTTAATTACTTTGTGCTTATGGCCAAAGAGGATTATGTTAATCAAAACACAGGAAGTGATGTTAATGATGAAAAAGTTGTGGTTGATATGGAAGGTGAACTAATCAATGCCTTAGAAGAGATTGACAAAATCAGACTCGAGAAGAGAAAACAAAAACAATTGTTGATGCAGTTTGAAAAGAATGCTAAAAAACTTGATGAAGAGTTTTCCTTGCTAAAGGTGGAGTTAGAAGAGGCAAAGAAAATAGAGGACATTCTTAAAAAACAGTTATCAGAGAATAAGGCAAGATGTGAAGCCTTGGAAGAAGAGTTAGTAAAAACCCAAAAAGAGATGGAGAAGTTCAAAGCATTGTATCTCCAAAATATTCCAAGCATTAAATCCTCAGAAGGATTAACCACCATTATGAATCAA
This sequence comes from Picea sitchensis, assembly GCA_010110895.2. Classification (NCBI taxonomy): domain Eukaryota; kingdom Viridiplantae; phylum Streptophyta; class Pinopsida; order Pinales; family Pinaceae; genus Picea; species Picea sitchensis. The sequence goes on from SNQJ01S0014244.1 coordinate 110,999, forward strand.
CAAAGGAATACAAATTTGAAAATTGGTTTGGGTTATGAAAAAGGATCAAGTTGTAGTCAACTAAGAAACAAAGAATCCATAAAGTTTGTCAAGTCTACATTCATTGACAACAAAAAATATGGAGAAACAAAGGAAGATAATCAACGACCAAGGAAGAGTGAAAGAAAAAGTTCCAGAACTGAATATGTAGAACAAATAAATCGACCTGCTCAAAGAATACAACCATTTTCCAGGAACAAAGGATTTTTCTATGGATATTGTTTTTTCTGTTCTAACTTTGGTCACAAAGTTATAAACTGTTCTTTAAGATTTAGATATGAGCAATCAAAACACTCGAGGAATAGATATCTTCCGCAACAAAGAATGAGATATCCAAGTAACAAACAATCACATACTGCAAATCATGTGATGGATGGGAAAAGGACACAACTTAAGAATAACAACCGTTATGATCCCTTATTCAATGAACCAGAATGTTACACCTACCATAATTATGGACATAAAGATGAAAACTGTCTCTTACAGAACTATGAATCAAATCTGACTCCCTCTGCTGAAAACGTCAAGGTTTGGAAGAAGAAACAAAATGACAAGTGTGAATTAGTTTTGTCAGATCAAAGACAAAAGAACCCCTAGTATATTGATAGTGGGTGCTCCAAACATATGACAGGAGACAAAAGTAAGTTTTTGTCTCTAAGTGAAAGAAAATTAGGAAATGTAACCTTTGGAAATGATGCTCCTGGTAAAATCAAGGGTAAAGAGATGGTGAGTTTGAGTAATGGTAAAGGAAAATCCCAAGATGTTCTTCTTGTAGATGGGTTGAAACATAATTTTCTTAGTGTAAGTCAAATGTGTGACAGAGGATGTGAAGTGGTGTTCACTTCCAAGGATTGCAAAATAAATTATGTAAACTTAGGACAAGTGGTGGCTAAAGGCATAAGGACGGATAATAATGTATATGTGTTGAAATAAGATAGATAAGAGTGTCATCTAAGCAAACATGATGAAATTTGGTTATGCCATAGGAGACTTGGACATCTAAACTTTGATCACTTAATCAATCTCAAAAATCTTGAGGCAGTAAAACATCTTGCAAGAATATCGAAGCCACAAGACTCTGTGTGTAAACCCAGCTAGGTAGGAAAGCTAACCAGGACTCAGTTTAAATCCAATAGCTCTACCTCAACAGATAAACCACTCCAATTAATTCATATGGATTTATATGGACCATCAATATGGGAATGCATAGGGAAGGAAAACTACTTTATGTTGATCATTGATGATTACTCCATAGTTGCTTGGGTTGCTTTTCTCAAAGGAAAAGTTGAGTCATTTGAGAAATTTAAAATATTTAAGGTTTTAACTGAGAATCAAATAGGTAGGAGGTTAAAGGAAACAAGATCATACAAAGGAGGAGAATTTATGTCAAGTGATTTTAAAGAATTTTGTGATAAAAAATGGGATGAAGAGAGAATACACAATCCCAGGAAATCCACAACAAAATGGAGTAGTTAAGAGGAAAAACAGAACAGTGCAGCAAATGGCCAGGTCAATGATGAATGAGAAGAACATTGGTCAAACCTACTGGATAGACGAAATACACACAATAGTTCATGTTCTTAACAAATCCCACCCCAAACCACACAGTGACAAGACACCTTATGAACTGTGGTATGGGAGACCTGCTTCAATCAAAAACTTCAAAGTCTTTGAGAGTAAGTGTTACATAATGAATAATAATGAGAACCTTGGAAAGTATGATGACAGGGCTGTTGAAGGCATCTTCTTAGGGTATGATACAAACAGTAAAGGATACAGATGCTATAATAAGAGGCTGCATAAATTGGTTGATTGTATTGACATAAAAGTTGATGAAGGAGTCCCAGTAAAAGAGGTGAACAATAATGAATCAACAACAAAGGATATAGATGAAGTTGAAGCTAAACAGGTCCAAGAATCAGAACAAGAAGACTTTGATTCAGATGAAAATGAAAATACTCAGGCATACTCAAATCAACAGACATCATCAAATTCTTCCTCCAAAATTACTCAAAAGAATCATCCTGCAAGTCAGATAATTGGTGAGAAAGAAAAAGGTGTACAAACCAGGAGAAGGATAATGAAAAACACTGAGTGATCACATATAGTCTTCATATCCATGGTGGAACCCAAGAACTTCAATGAAGCCAATGAAGATGTAAACTAGTTAAAATCAATGAATGAGGAACTAGACCAGATTGAAAAGAATGACACTTGGGAACTCATTCCTAGGCCATAAAATAAATATGTAATAGGATCCAAATGGGTCTACAAAAATAAGATGAATGAGCAAGGAAATATTGTCAGAAATTAGGCTATATTGGTCTGCAAAGGATATGCTCAAATAGAAGGACTGGACTTTGATGAAACATTTGTGCCTGTAGCAAGATTAGAAGCTATTAGAATGTTTCTTGCCTATGCTTGTCATAAGAAGTTTAAATATTATCAAATGGATGTCAAGTCATCTTTTCTAAATGGAGATCTAAAAGAATAAGTTCATATGGAATAACCAGAAGGTTTCCAACTGTTAGATAACCCTGACTTTGTCTACAAGTTGATGAAATCCTTATATGAGTTGAAACAAGCTCCTCATGCCTCGTATCACAGACTGGATATGTATCTACAACACAAAGGATTCAAGAGAGGAACAATTGACAAAAATCTATATATCAAAATATAGGGTAATGATATGCTCATTGTGTTGGTATAAGTACATGACATGATATTCGGTAGTAATAATTCTTCATTGGTACAATGTCTTGCTTTTACCATGCGATCTGAATTTGAAATGTCTATGATAGGGGAACTGTCATTTTTTCTTGGTCTGCAAATTACTCAGAGGTCTGAAGGGATATTTCTTTCTCAAGAAAAGTATCTAAGATAAATGTTGAAAAGGATTCAAATCGAATATTCTGAACCTATGATTGCACCTATGGTCATTGGATGTAAGTTAATAAAGGATGATGTTTCACCTGATGTTGATTAGAGTTCATATAGGCCTATGATAGGAAGACTATTGTCTATCACAGTATCCCTTCCAGACATAATGCATGTCGTTGGAATGGTAGGAAGGTATCAGGCTGCACCTAAACAGAGTCATTTGTTAGATATCAAAATAATATTCAGATACTTGAAAGGAACAATGGACTATGGCCTATGGTATCATAGGAATCATAATTTTCAATTATCAGTCTATTCAGATGTTGATTGGGCTAACTACGTGGATGAAAGGAAAAGAACAAATGGAGGTGAATTCTTCTTAGGAGATTCCCTTGTATCATGGTTGAGCAAGAAACAAGGTTCCATTTCCTTATCAACTACATAAGTTGAATACATTGCAGTTGCCACCTATTGTACCCAAGTATTGTGGATGATTCACACACTTGCAGACTTGGAGGTAAATTATACTGTGCCGATTCCAATCCATTGTGATAATACCAGTGCAATTAGTGTGTCAAATAATCATGTCTTCCACTCTAAGACCAAGCATATACCCATCAAGTATCACTTCTTGAGGGAACAGGTAACCAAATATGTGGTTTCTTTGCATTATATTCCATCCAAAGATCATATTGTTGATATCTTCACTAAACCGTTTGCACAAGATCAGTTTGAGTATCTATGCCAAAAGTTGGGCATGACCTCACTATCAACCTAAGAGGGTCCATCCTGTCAGGGGGAGTATGTATTGGTTGAATACCTGATACATCCAAAAACTACTGCAATAGCTTAGGGGGAGCCTGTTTTCTTTGAAATTGATTTCAAAGGGGGAGAAAAGGTCTGGATGTTGCAATTGGAGATCTAAATAGAACAATTCAGTCGTTCAATGTTTCCCTCAATGCTAAAGGGGGAGATTGTTGGCATGTTTACAAGTAGACTGTGTTTGTCATTGTTGGCAAGAACAACAATGATGTTGGCAGGATTACAGGAAGAGTGTGCATGGAAAGAACAGTAATGAAGGCACAACAAAGAAAGCTCAAGAAGCTCAGGAGGAATAGCGTGAGTATGCAGAGATCAGAGCTCGAAAAGAAGCGTAAGCTTATGAGGAGAAGCGAACAGTATGAAAAGACATGAAATCTCAGAAGAGATAGTGCAGAGTTTCACATAGAGTGCAAGTGTGCGCCAGGGCTGAGAGTAACATTTTCCAAATCTCAGGAGAGATAGCATTCTGAGACACATAAACGAGATCCCATAAATCAAGGCTCACAGAAGGATCAAAAGTTGAGGCCTTTGACACTTAGAAATTCTTCCAAGTCAAGAGGATGCATAACCTCAGGAGGAAGAGCGACAGTGGTCGTTAGATCATAATCTAGACAGGAGGAGATTAGACCTCAGCTGTCATATCGGAGTGTGAGGGACCAACAATGGTTAGATCTAGTGGAGCTACAAGGGGGATAAGCCTAGGAGTCATTCAACACTCCAAAGATGTGAAGGAATCCTGGCCGTTGGATCCATAGGACACGTGGCGAGCGATTGGAATTTCACTGACTCGCAAATCAAGAAAGTCAAAGGCAAAGTTGCAGGAACTCATGAGGTGTGAGGTCAATAAATGATCACAACCATTGGATCCAGAGGACACGTGGCAGGAGATCATCATTTCGATGACTCACAAACTGGAAAAGTCAAAGTTGAGAGTTATAGGAACTCACAATATGTGAAGTCGTGAAATGATCTAAGACATCGGATCACCGAGGAGATGGACCGTTCATCTAATATGAAGTTTGAGTATGTGATTCAATCACAACCATCCATCAAAGGGAAATATCTAAACGGTTGATCCGATATGGAATATTTCATATTTCACGAGTTGGGAGTTTCGAGGAAACTGATAGCAGTAGTTTGTGATATGCGAAATCGTGATGCACCCCTCTTCCTTGGCCCCTGGTCACAGCTGGTGGTCACATTGATGAAGGTTAAGGGAGGAGCTATCACATAGTTGGGCTCCACATCGGTGATCGTCGAGATCGTGACGCACCCTTTTGATTGGCAAGAGGTCACATCCAGTGGTCAGATGGAGTGAGAATAGAGGAAGGAGCTAGCACTGCTAAGATCCATTTTGGATATCGCAAGTTGGGAAAATCGAGGTGCTTACAGTCGATCACCCGATATTTGAAATCGTGAAACGAGTTTTGAATAGGCGTTTGGTCACCTCCGATGGTCACGTGAAGGAAGAGGCTAGAAGCCGAAGAAGCCACAATTGACTAGCTATAATTTCTAGAATGTGGTGATGAAATTGACCAAAGAACTCGAGGATTTGCAGGGTGATCGCCAAAGGAGACGAAGAGCCTCGAGATAACTGCCAGTGGAATGAAGATTGATTAGAGAGACAATTGACACATGGAAACATGTCAAAGTATGTAACTACAACAGAGAGGATAAATATTGACTGTGACAGAGAAGACGAAGAGTCGCACTACTAGAGAAGGCAGAGAATCTCAACATAATGACTAGTGATGATGAACGCATGGAGATAACCTCTAGAGAATATGAAGAGTTTCCATGATGATTAGGAGATGACTTGACGTGGTAAATTGATGCAGAATAGTGAGGCAGAAAGGAGTATTCAATGTTATAGCATAGGGATCATGTAGTCGGTGCACATATAATATAAAAGAACAGAACATAGAAGAGATTGTGGTTGTCGTTGAGAGTGATTCATGCGACAAGAGAGACATTGATGAAAGAGAATAGAGTAGTGTAGAAGAATAATGATGAGACTGGTAATCAATAGATAAATGTTGTATCACTGTGATAAAGTTGAAAAAGGAAAATATTTATATTTTAGGGTGGTATGGAGGTGCAAGGGAGGATTGGTTTCCTCAAAGTTTCAAGTGGGTGCTTGAACACAGAGAGTTATAGCTTCCATCTGGTTGCAGCCAGAAAAACCAGGGTGGCAGTGTGGTGCAAGGGAGAATTGTTGTTCTTTGTTATATAGGTCAGTGCCTATGTGACTGGAAGTTGGTGCTTCCATCCAGTTGGTGCTGGAACACTTAGGGAGTTGGTGCTTCCTTCTAGTGGGTGCTAGAGAAACTAGAGAGTTGGTGATCTTAGCAAGTTGCAGCTTGTAGAACAAAGGTGGTAGCCTCACAATGAGTTGGTGATCATAAGAATTATAATGTATAGAAAATAAACATTACTTATCATATCAAGAAGAAGAGGTTTTTCCCTTTAGGGGTTTCCTTAGGAAATATTTTTCTTTGTATATTTCATATGTGTGATTGATGTTGTATATTCGATTCCTTACCTCCCTGCATTATTGATATTGTCATTGAGTGATTTGTAAAGAGTTTAAAGTAAGCATAATTGTTTAAGAATTGTAACAACAGATTCACCCCTCGCTCTTATTTGTAAGACATAGAATAGACAAATGTATTGAAAACTGATTTCAAGTCAAAAGAAGGTATTTTTCAATGGTTGGCCATGCCCTTTGGTTTGATGAATGCCCCAACAACTTTCATGAGGTTGATGGATGATATTGTGTGGTCTTTCACTAATTGTTTTGTGGTAGTGTATCTGGATGACATACGCATCTACAAAAATACTTGGGAAGAACACTTGTAGCATATTCAACAGATTTTGCATTCTCTGTCACAGCACAAGCTATATGCAAACTTAGAAAAATGATCCTTAGGCATGGACAAGGTCCAGTACCTATGCTACATTGTTGATGTGTTTGGTGTGCATGTTTATCCATTGAATATACAATTCATCTGTGAGTGTCCATCCCCAACCGTGCTCACTGAGCTTCAAGGCTTTTTGGGCCTTGCCAATTTCTATCGCATGTTCATGTTGGGATTCTCCCATATTCCCCGAGCCCTCAGTTAACTAACTAGAGTTTGTGGCAAGGAAATTTTTATGTGGGGCTTGTCCCAACAAAAAGCATTCGATTAACTGAACCAGGACTTGTGTTCATCCCTAGTGCTTTCATTACCTAACCTACAAAAACCCTTTGAGATTGAGACATATCCTTCAGACTGTGTTGTGGGTGCGGTCCTCACTCAGCACAACCACCCCGTTGCCTATCATAATGATACACTATCAAATTTCATCCATAATTACCCTACTTATGAAAAATAAATGTACTCCAATAGTGGAGGCATTACATTCTCGGTAAAGAGACATTCATCAACAATGATCATAAGTCACTGTAGTTCATGCAGACACAAGGAAAATTGAAGAATGACCTCCATCAAAAGTGGTCCACATATTTGCAGTTGTTCCACCTCAACATCAAGTATGAAATAGGAAGTATCATTCGAGTCGTTGATTCCCTCTGCTGACCTCCAGTCGTGACACTCACCACAGTCCTATAATATTGCAACCATGAGACCTCCAAATGTCCCCACCTTTATGACAAAGATCCTGACTTCGCCAACACCCACCAAACGTTGGACGCAAACACAATTGTACATAATTTCCATATTCGGGATGGGTTGTTGTGCCATCTGGACCATCTCTATGTTCCATCAAGTGAGAGAGTGAAGAGGATTTGGGAATCCCACTATAGTCGGGTGGAAGGACACTTTGGCATGGAAACAATAGTGGCAGTGATGCAATGCAATTTATATTGGTTGAAACTTCGACATGATATACAAAAGTATATTTTTTCCTTCACTGCCTGCGCTATTTCCAAATTGACCATTAAGAAACAAGGCATGTACACTCCTCTTCCTACTCATAACAAGTTGTTGGAATCGATCTCAATAGACTACATGTCAGTCCTTCCTTCCACCAAGCGGGGAAATGATTGTGTTTTTGTTGTTGTTGATCTCTTTTCCAAGATGGAGGATTTGGCCACCTAGAAGAAGAGCATCACGACAGAGGGCACTGTCAATATTTTCTTTGAACGAGTGTGGCTACACATTGGGATCCCACAAACCATTATCTCATATCAAGACAATTAGTTCCTTAGCCCATTCTGGTCAAGTCTCTGGTCACTGTCGGACACCCAATTTTCCAAGTCCACTCGCTTCCACCACAAGATAGATGGCCAAATCGACATCATCAACCGAATGATCGTGCACACCCTGCGCATGTACAATTCCAAGCACCCTCACACCTAGGATGAGATTCTTCGATGTTTTCATCACAACTACAACATAGCCATAAATATCTCAACTGACCACAACCCCTTTCAGGTGGGGTTTGGATTTCCACCATTAGGTCCCATGGATGTTTCACTATCCCTTACGGCCACCCAAGTAGAATCATCTAATTCTCCAACTATAACTGAAAAATTCACCCGGTTCATTGATAATATCCATCACATCCACCAATAGGTTAAGGATATTTTATAGAATTCCAATGCCAAGTACAAGCAGGGCCATGATCAACATCGAGTGCCACACCAATTTCGGGTGGGGGACAAAGTTGGGTTGCACTTGCAAAAATAATGACTTATAGGGCCTCATCAAAAGCTTCATCCACTCCACTATGGTAATTACACCATTACCAAGGTTGTGGGTGGAAATGATGCAGGAGCATCGTAAGCAGCGAGCAAAGAAAGCAAAAAGGTAGAAGATAGCTGGATATGCACTAGCACACATTTTGAAAATGTTTTAAATTTAAATAAACAAACATTAATGTAGTAGCTAGGAGAATTATTTACATTTATGTTTTGGAGATTGTAAACAGATCTTGAGAATTGCTCACATTTGTCGGATAAAGAGGTGTTTATTGTAATTTATGAAAACTTGTTGTAGCTTTTATTTTAGATTAGATAGCTTGTAGTGTAGGATGGAAAATAGATAGAAAGACACCCTCGTTTGTATCATTGTATCATTCCCAATTGTATAAGTTGAGTAAGATGTAATTTGTAGAGAGTAAGAACACAGAGAAGAACCCATGTACAGGAATCCTTGAGTTAATATAATAAAGCTTTGACTCACATTCATGGTGTTATTATGCTTACTGTTTGCATCTATTGAATGGTATGTATACAATTTCTTATATATTTTGTTCTGTATTTATTTCAATGCTATGTACATGCTTATGATTTCTTGATGAATGTATGAAATCCGAGAGAAGAGAAGTATGAGTTTCAATTTTTTCTCTTCTTGAGAATTCCTGCAAAGAGTGCAGTGAACGTCCCCAAGGTGTGCGTCGACGAAGTTCTGAGTTTTATCTTAGAAATATTAGGAGAGATATCGTTGTGCTCGTACCAACAAAAGTGAAGAGATAACACTGAGCCATGCAAGGTGTGCGCAGGCTGGTTGAAGCCCTAGACTTTATTAACCAAGGGGAAATTTGAAGGACTATTATTGCAGAGGAGTTCACAAAGTCGAAGGGTCAAATAAAATGAGGTTATTTGCTAATGCCGCAAGGAGTGTGTGCAAAAAAAAAATTTAATCCTTGAGTTTGCGAGTGAAACTCTAGGAGGGGGAGAACCTTGAAGAGTTCAAGGGAAGGCATGTGTGGAAGACAACCAACAGACATAAAAATTCAAAAATATTGACGTCGGGGTGCGTGGTCGGAGAAATCTTTTAGAAGTCTGATTGGATGGTGGAATCGGTTCATGGAGAAGTGTCGATTTACCATGGGCTGTTGGATCTAGTTAAGCCAGAAAGGAAGATAAGGTTGATACTTACTTAGCATATGAAGCTCAGGAGAAATAGAGGCCATTGGATCTGAGCCAACAGGAGTCCTTGATCTCATGCACGATTTTTGTGTTTCAAAATTTGGGAAGTGGAGGAAGTAGTTACTCGGAGTCGAGAGTCATGGACTCCCGATTCATGAAGTCCTGATAGAGTCAGAACTGTCAGATCGTTGGAGAATAAAGCCATTGATTTGAGGCAAGGATATATCATGATTTAGGCTATCAATGATGGGACTTGTTGCATTTTAGTTCACCGATATGCGAAATCCCGGTCATCAAAAGACTGGGGCCCAAACCATACTCGAAGGTCACATCAAAGTAAAGTCAAGGGAGGAACCAATTTCCCATTAGCCTTTTCAGGGTTTCAGGGTTTGAAGAGACAGGAGGACTCGTATCTGGGATCGCAAAGTAACCTTTCAAGTGAATGATTTGCTCATATCCATGATCATGAGGGAGAGAGTTGGTGCTTAGTGCTTGATTGCACAGACATAACTCATAAGGACCTGTGGATGCACACCATTGTGTGTTAGAGATTAGAGATTTCTGTAGGAAATCAAAGAGTCAATTTGACTCAAGGGGAAGATAAAGAATGATCCTAAGACTGGGATGTCGTGTAGAACCTATTGACGTAGGGGATGTTGCACCAGAGTGCTATTACTCCTCTGGATAGAAAATTCATGAACTCATGTTCATGACCTCCTATAGCATATGTCCATGCCTTCAGATATCTGGTTCTCTCTCCCAACTGGCATCTTCAATCGGATGTCTTTTCCATTTGACCAAATATTCAAAGTATGTTTTCCTTCGGGTCTTCTTCTCGACTCTTCGATCAATAATCTTTTCCATCTGTGGCCTTTCAGCTACAGGCATCTGTTTAACCCATTGGACTTCCTTCTAATCCTTAGATCTCTCTGTTCTAGTTTCATCATCTCTGTAAGGATACAGATCGCCAATGTTGAAGATGGGTGATATTCCTATCCCATCTGGTAATTCAATCTCATAAGTGTTTGCTTCAAACTTTCTTATGATCTTACACAGTCCAATTTTCTTCATCTTCAGTTTATTGTACGTTCCTCTTGGGAACCTTTATTTTCTGAGATGTGCTAAAACCAAATCACCTACTTCAACCTGAAGTTTTCTTCTGTGTTGATCTTCTTTGCGCTTATATTCCTGGTTGGAATTTTACAATCGCTCCTTAATCTTGATGTGGAGTTCTTGCATTCCCGCTGCAAAATCCTTTGCACTAGCACTTCTAAGCTCACTCTGCTCTAAGTCTCTCAACTTTGATACTCCTCTTAGTTGCATTCCATACACGATCTGGAATGGGATCTGTCCTGTACTCCTATTTGGTGAATCATTATATGCAAATTCCACTTGTGGCAGAATCTAGTCCCACTGACTGTGATGTTCAGCCACCAAACTCCTTAATAAATCTCCCAAGCTTCGGTTTACTACTTCAATCTATCCATCCATCTGAGGATGATATATTGAGATAAAATATAAATTAGTCCCCATCTATTTCCATAGGGTCCTCCAAAAATGACCAACAAATTTGGTATCCATGTCCGATACAATACTCTTAGGTAAGCCGTGAAGTCTAACAACTTCTTTGAAAAACATATTTGCAATGTGAGTTGCATTACTGGTTTTCTGACATGATATGAAATGTGCCATTTTATAAAATCTATCGACTACCACAAAGATTGAATCACACCCTCTTTGCATCCTTGGAATTCCTAACACAAAATCCATACTTACTGCATACCATGGCCTCTCTGGTACTGGAAATGGCTAATACAACCCTATATTTGTCTCTTTCCCTTTGTGTGCTAGAAAATCCTGCATCTGTTCATGAATTTCTTGACATCTGTTCTCATCCCTGGCTAATAGTATGAGCCATTCAATTGCACAAATGTCTTGTCTTGACCAAAATGTCTAGCCAATCCTCCACTATTTTTTTCCTTCAAGAGGTTCTCTCTCATAGAACTCTTTGGAATACATAATTGATTACCCCTGAACAATAATCCATTCTGAATCATATATTCAGTCCATTGGCTTCTGTCTCTGAGAACTGGATTCTCACATGATTCATAGGCTTCTTTAAAATCTACATCATTCTTGTACATTTCCTTGAGGTTATCAAAACCTAAGGTCTTTACTCTGAACTCCTACAGAATCAAACATTTCCTGCTCAAAGCATCAACAACTTTGTTAGCAGTTCCATCAATGTGCTTTATAACAAAAGTAAATTTTTGCATGTATTCAACCCATTTTGCATGCTTCTGGTTCAGTTTCTCCTGTCGAGTTATGAATTGTAAAGCATGGTTATCGCTATACAAGACAAATGCTTTTTGAACCAAGTAATGTCTCCATTTCTTCAATGCATGTATGACTGCATAGAACTCTTTATCATACATGGAATATTTTAGCTTGGTTTAATTAATTTTTTCACTGAAGTATGCAATCAACCTATTGTCTTGGCTTAAGACTGTTCTAATTGCAAATCCACTTATGTCACATATCACTTGAAATGTCTTGTTGAAACTTGGTAGAACCAGAACGGGCTATTCAATTATCTTATCTTTCAACAATTTGAAACTTTTCTCTACTTCCTTTGTCCAATAAAAAGATTTTCGTCTTTTCTTCACTGTGTCCATCATTGGTGCACACATCCCACTAAAATTCCTGATGAACTTTCTATAAAAACTAGCTAATCCATGGAAGCTTCTAACTTCGAAGATACTCTTTGGTGATGGTCAATCCTTGATTGCTTTTACCTTCTCAGGATCCATTTTCAACTCATTTGAAGAGATCAAAAACCCCAAATAAATGAGTTTTGTCTTCATGAAATATGGCTTCTTTAGATTTATCAGCAATTTCTCTTGTTGTAACCTCCTCATTACTGTAGCTAAATGCTCCAGATGTTCCCTTTCATCCTTACTGAAGATCAGTATATCATCAAGATATACGATTACAAACTTTTCTTTGAAATCTTTCAAGATTTCATTCATTAGCCTCATAAAAGTATTGGGCTCATTTATCAACCCAAAAGGCATGACAATCCATTCATACAACCCTTCATTCATTTTGAATGAGGTCTTCTATTAATCACCTTCCCTCATTCTAATATAATGATATCTTCTTTTAAAATCAATCTTCGAAAAAAACTTTGCTCCACTCAAGCAATCCATCAAGTCATTCATCTTGGGTAAATTAAATCTATATCTGATGGTGATTTTGTTTATGGCTCTCGAGTCTGTACACATTCTACAGCCACCATATTTCTTTGGGCTTAACACTGTAGGCACAACGCATGGACTCAAGCTTTCTCTGACTAACCCTTTGTCCATCAAATCCTGGACTTGTCTTTTGACATCTTCATTCTCCTACAACGTCAATATGTACATTTCTTTGTTTGGTAAACTCACTCTAGGCATAATATCAATGTGATGACTTATGCTCTTGATGGGAAAAAATGAACAAGGTGATTCATCCACCACTATATCAGAAAAATCCTCTAGCAGTTCCTGAATTTCCTCAGGTAAATCATCTATCTTGGTACTGGTCAAGATGACTCTGGGTTTTCTTACCACAACAAACTACATGTCTTCTTCTTTCTTGACTTCAACAAGAATCTCCTTGCCACCCATGAGAAGTATAGTATTGTTCACCTCTATTTTTGCCTTCTTGTCTTCAATTGGCAGTAACATATGTATTCTACCATTCTTCTCCAAGGTGTATGTGTTATTTCTCCCATCATGAACAACATTTCTGTCATATTGCCATGGTCTCCCCAACAAAATATGACAAACATCCATGGGAATAACATCACATAAAATTTCATCCTTATATCCCCCTATTTTAAATTCCACTAAACATTGTTTAGTGACAGTTACTTGATGTCCTTTTTGTAACCAAGAGACTTTGTATGGGCTTAGATGTGAAACAGTCTCCAATTCCATCTTCTCCACCATCTCCATGGATACTATATTATCTATGCTCCAACTGTCCACTATCACCTTGCATACCCTATCCTTGGTCTTGCAAGCAGTTCTAAATAAATTTTTTCTCTGGACTGGATTTTCTATCTCCTTCTCTGCCTTCAAGAGAACTTTCCACATCATTAAGGATATTATGCCTTCTTCATCTTCTTCTTCAACATTTCGCTTCTACGCTTCCAAAATGTGAGCTTCACCTCCATCTCTTTTTCTATCGGGACAATCAAAAGATTTATGTCCAATCTTTCCACAGACAAAACATTTTATCTCACCTCCTCTGCCTCTTCCTCTTCCTCTAGCTCGCTGAAAAGTGTTTCTGTCGGCATACTGTCTCCCCTGTGAACTTCCTCCTCTTTCAGGGTGAGTATGTGGTTTCTTTTCTTCTTCCTTCAGCTTCTGAGTCTTGTCCTGGGAAATTGCTTTGCCTCTTCTATGACTTTGACCTCAGCCTCTTTGACCTTTCTTTCAAGACAATTTCTCTTTATCCTTCAGGGAAATTTGATAAGCATATTCGACATTCCTTATCATCATCATGCTCATCTCATCCTGGATGTCATATCTTAGACCATTCATATATCTAGCAACCTTTTCATCATCACTTTCAAGATGACCAGCTCTGATGTTGAGCCTGTAAAATTCCTCAGTGTATTCCTTCACTGTCATCCCTTTCTGTCTCAAGTTTTGTATTCTCCAAAACAAATTAATCTAGTAATATTTGGGTATAAACTTGGCTTTCTTTTTTGCATCCATCCTATCCCATCTTTTGATTCTTTGCTTGCATTTGCAATGCCTGTCGGCCTGCAGTTCATCCCACCACATTGTTGCATGCCCTTTAAGTTTGGTGATTAACTTTCTTATCTTCCTCGACATCCTCATAGTCGAAGTATTTATCTAGAGCTCTAAACCAATATAGCATCTCTTCAATGTCTAAGTTGCCTTCATACATTGAAATGTCCATTTTTTCTCTGGCACCTATCCTTGCAACAACTATGAATAGACGTTCTTCTGCAGCGTCTTCGACTGCGACTTCTTCTTCAACTCCAACCTCATTTTCACTGTCATCTTCACTGATATCTCTAGCGTCAACTCTCCATATATATTATTTTTCTATAGCATCTAATCGAGCATGGAGTTCCCTCATTTCCCTTTCCACAGTAGGATTGGGCATTGGTCTTCCTCTCCTTCTTGGGGCATTGTTTCAATATGTTCCATTGTAGAACACAAAAAGAAATTGCAGGCAAGGATCTAATACCACTCTGGCGCAGAACCTGCTGAGGTAGGGGGTGTTGCGCCAGGAAATGATTTTTAGCTCAACCTACCCCCCTTCCTTGGATTGCAAACAATGTTCAATGTGGACTTCCTTCAACCTTATTTTCCACCATTATTGGACACCTCAGTGATAGAAGAATAGTTGACACAAACAAATATCAACCCTCACTGCATGGAACGTGCATCCATTGATTATATTTTGGACACACAGGTTAAGGGCACTCACCAACAGAGGATCCAACTTTATCAGGTCGTCAAAGCAAGGAATCTCCTCAACCAAGGCAAGTGGCTCACCTGGGGCCAAATTTAGAAAATATTTCCTCATTTGATGGGGGAACTAAATGAAATGGATACCATTGCTTCCTAAGGTGGGAGGATTGATCGAGGAAGATGTCGGTTTCCACCCACCTTCTCTGGCTGTCTCAAAACGGGTTTTTTGGCAACTTACTATTTTTAGCAGTTTTGTGGTTCCCAAACTTCTTGGGCCATTTTGAGGGCATAAACAACATTTTTTCATGATACGTAATCTCAATAAATCACTCTATTTGAGCCCCCTAAATTAATTGTCTCATCAATACCTTTCCAACGAGCTATTGTGCGCCCTAAAAAGATATCATATGAAAACGTTACAACCCTGGGAAGTTAATGTACTAACTTAGCCCAACGGGGCCCACATGGCTTTTGGTGCTTCATCTCCTAGGGTTAGGTTTTTGTATGTATATGGTTTTGGAATTGATATTTATTGTAAAAATGCCTTCATATCCTTATGGTACTCATCTTCTTGTGAATGAGCATAACCCTCACATCTCTTCTCAGAGATAAGATGCCACCATTCTAGAAAACTTGTTTTCAGTCTGCACTTTACAGTTTTCAACATATTTCTTATTTAATAGAAGTCAATTTTTACTGTATCTCTATTCTTATTGATTGTTTCTTTTTGTTAACATTATGAAGGTTAAGCCCTAAATAGTGGCTCAGTACCCCTTAATTGGGGCATATTATATTAGTAAGGTTATTTTATTTATGTCAACTTTAGGCCATTAGTTGTAATTATACCTCCTAGTCTCCTATATATACCAAGGAGACATTTTCATTTTGAATCATCTTGTAATTGTACATTTATATGGGCATAAGGAGTTTTCCCCCTCGAAGAGGCTTATTATATGAATTTCTCTCTTTTTTAATGCATTGAGTACTTATTCTGAGGTTTTTCTATGCTATATTGATATTTTGTTCTTAACATATGGTATCAGAGCTCAAGGTCTTGGGGTTTTGCTGCTACATATGAGACACCTTGGAATTTTTGCTATAACCTTTTTTCTACAAAATTTCAGAAGGAACTGCTTAGAGGATATTTATTAGATGGATCAAGGTATGTTGGGTCAAAATTTCATCTCTTGAGCCTGTATACTTTCGAAGATATATCCTGCGCAAGATAAAGTTTTGGAATCATCCTGAATTGAGTCATTGAGGAATTTTCACTATAAATTTTTTTATGTAATGTTTCAGACCCTGCACTTCATAGGTTATTTACAGAAATTAGTAAGGTATCTGTGGTAAAAATTTCAACTTCTGGGATATCTTACATTTGTAGATACACCCTATGTAAGATAGGGTATCTGACTAGTCCTATTGACTAGTCTCAAGAAGGTGTTCCAGGTAAAACAATCATAACTTCTTCCTAGAGTATCCAAATTGAGTGAGACTGGTTGCATTGGAGAGTGGACAGTCTGCAGTATTTCCGGTATGAGTTTTAGAATTGTATATCAATTATTTTGTGCAGGCCACACTATACAAGTGAGATCTTCTGGAAAGGCCAAAAATCAGCACGTTGTGGGGAAGTTACCATAAATTCCACTTGGCACATCCAATTTTGATCAAACCTATAGCATTGTAGAGAAAAAATATCAGATAACTACAAAAAAGAAAGTTTCATACCCAGAAGGGCCGAAACTTTGGAGATACAACAAAATAAATATTGTCTAGAAGAACCACCTCAAAATCAAGGTTCAAAAGTGATACTTGGCCAACATGCCACCCAAAAAGGGAACTTCTACACCAAATTAGCCTACAGAAAGTCCTACTTGGACTCTTGATGAAGGTGAAGAAATGCATAGGGACATAAATGAATTACAAAAGAAGGCAGTGGCAAATGATGAACTACAAGGGATGATGGATTCAAATGAAGCTAAATTGGAGGCAATAGTGGATACTAAGATAGATGGTTTAAAAAAGGGAGATCCTGGAAGGAATGAAAAAATTCCTAATAGAGAGGACACCTGAAAGTGAAAATGTGTCCCATGAAATTCATGATGAGGACACAAGGAAGATGAATCAAGAATGGAGAAACTCCAACTTTGGGTTGAAGACGAACCATGTTCCTAAGATCGATATGAGGAAGTTTGATGGCAGGGACCCAATCACATGGATACTTCAGATGGAGCAATTCTTTGATCTAAATAATGTGCCACATACACAAAAGCTACGAATTTCTTCTTTATATTTAGAACCCAATCAATTTGTATGGTATCGATGGATTTGTTCTCACAAATCGCTTGTCACTTGGAAAATTTTCATGGAAGAAATGATAGCACACTATGAGGATACAAAGAGAAATACCTTCTTTAGCCAATTGATAAATCTCAATAAAAAGGGTTCAGTTACAGAGCACACTGAGAACTTCCAAAGATTGAATATAAAGGTAACATATATTCCATATGAGCACTTGATTGATGTATTCATAGGAACTTTAAAGAATAACATTCAACATGAGGTTCCCATTTGGGAACCCAAATCATTGGAGAATGCATTTAAGGTGGCAAGAAATGTTGAAAGTAAAAATATGGTTATGGCTACTATAAGGACCAATCCTAACAGCTATAGGGAGAATAATGCTCCTTCTTCTAAAACACCTCAACCTACAAGGTCGACACCTCAACAATTGGAGGAAAGAAAAGCAAAAGGTTTATGCTTTAATTGTGACAACAAGTACAGTAAGGGA
>SNQJ01S0014244.1:132521-185089 GCA_010110895.2 Picea sitchensis
CTCCTATATATACCAAGGAGACATTTTCATTTTGAATCATCTTGTAATTGTACATTTATATGGGCATAAGGAGGTTTCCCCCTCGAAGAGTCTTATTATCTAAATTTCTCTCTTTTTCAAGGCATTGAGTACTTATTCTAAGGTTTTTCTATGCTATATTGATATTTGGTTCTTAACAATAAATCTGTGATTTCATTTTTTTCTCTCATAAATCCAGATCAAAGTTGCACACCACCATCATCAGGCTACAATCCATTATCATGGTGCAGTTGAACATCACCATCATAAATATTCATTCCACATCATTGCAGTGTTACACATGACCATCGTCGAGATGCACTCTACCTTCATGGACGGGATGCACATCACCATCATCATAATACACTCCACTATCATGGGGTTGTTGTCCACTGTTTCCCTTATTATTGTTGTTTCTCTCTTGCTTAAAATAGAAAGGCACATTCATTTATGGGTGAAATAAATTGTGAATATATTTTAAAAGAAATCAATAATTAAAGTCCATTTATTTTACTTATTATTTAGTTCAAATGGGAATATTGTGCTTTCCCCATGCTTTTTTGACGTTCAACCATGGATTGAAATCTTCATTTGAAACCAATTCAGAGGTCTTCTTCCATGCTCACAGTTTTGAATTGAGCCCTCTGCATTGAAAAAGATATTAAATTTGTCTTATTGGATGCAATTAAATAAAATTTGGATGATGATAGAAATGATATGGTTTAATTATTTGGTACTTATAATTCATTATTTAAGTTTCATGTAACCACCCTTGGCAAGTTTGTGTTGCCTTTGTTTTTCTAGTGTTTCCTTGGTTTCTTTTGACATGTATGGGAGCCTAGAAAAAGTTTGCAATTGATTGTATATCACAATTATTATATATAACTAACGATAATTCAACATACTGAATTCAAAATATGATATACCTTTCTGGTCTAGCTGGCGTCTTTCCTTCTTTTCTCATTGCCTTCCCCTTTGCATCCTTGAATAGAATCTTCCACTCTATGTCAAGAATCATTGAAGGACACTCATACCTAGGGTTTTTTTTTCAAATGAACCCTATATTGGTCCCTCACATATTTTATATATGTATTATCCAATGAGGTGACTCTAATTTTGTTGAAGGAATCACTAAAGAGGCCAACCAATTGGTCAATAAGATCCTTCTTCAAACTAGGATTCTGAGCATTCCATCATGTGTGTATGGTGGGAAAATAACTATGTAATGCCTTGCCACTCATATTCTTAAAAAAAGTGTTGTTTCATGTAGAGAAATATGATCATTAATTGAAAATAACAATAGAGAAGTATATTTCAATTAGATAATAGAAAATAATTAATACATTAACAAATACCTGAGATTTTTTGTATCTTTATCTAAACATGTTCTCATCCACCAAAAA
The DNA here is from genome assembly GCA_010110895.2 of Picea sitchensis. NCBI lineage: Eukaryota > Viridiplantae > Streptophyta > Pinopsida > Pinales > Pinaceae > Picea > Picea sitchensis. The sequence goes on from SNQJ01S0014244.1 coordinate 133,943, forward strand.
GGTAACTAGTCATGTTCCCTTGTTGGTAACATGTAATGATATAGGAAATCAATTTCTAGAATCAACAATTAACTTATCTCGGCCAAAACTACTTGGTCATGCATGCACTGTGCTAAGGGTGTGTTATGATCACCAAAATTTTCATTCGTCTCAATCACGGGGTTGTCAGCCATAGGAGGAGATCCAAAGATCCTCATGGGTATGTCTCTCATGGTAGGATGTTTTGGTGTTTGAGAATCACGACTATCTACCCCATCCTTGGGAGAAGGCTCTTTAAGTTTTCTCAATAGTTTGTATAAAAAGAGAACATTTTTATTCATATCATATTAAAGTAGTAAAATAAAACTCAGAAATGAACATATGTCATAAATAACCGTTTTAAAAGATAACACTTACCATAGATTATTTTATTTCCTCCATCAAAACTATGCATCTTTGTTTAGTATCCTCCATTTTTTCATGCATAAACCATTCAGTAAGTTCAATGTTTTTTTTCTCACAACCTTTTTAACTGTCTCAACTAGGTCCAATTCAAAAATACTTTCATCATTGTCGATATTTTCAAGTATGTTAGGTGTCGACAACTACATATATCAACAAAATAATGAGTTAATTTAATTATAAAAACAATGATAAAATTCACTTTAAATGGATATGGATATCATTGGTCCTTTCCCTAATCTGAGGTTCGTGCCTTCCCATGACCACCCTACCACAACATAAGAAACATTACATATAAAAATGTTACTTTATAATATGAAAATCATGAGATACTAAAATGAATCTTAAAGATAAAAAAATAAGAATCACTAAATAGAGGTTGGTTGAAGTTATGGTGTCAACATCCATCTTAGACAATGGGTCCACATCCATTTTCATTCATATTCCTATGAAACCATTCAAATGTGCATAATTTTTCTAAATACATAACTTTGTTGTAAATGTAAAAAAAAAAAATAATAAAGGTAAAAATGCTAAAAAATGCATGAAACTGAGGCATGATGAAACATGAACTCCAAGGTATTAGCATGTCTGTAATTTGCATGATTGAAGTTTATAAGGGTGTGTTATATTATATTACACCTATATACATATTTAGTGTTGTGTTTACAAACATAAAAGTGTTTTTTGTGTAAAAGAGGTAAAATATGCCCTGTAAATTGAGAGACCAAATCAATAGAAAGTGCCCTAATGGAAACACACGCCCATGCTTTTATATAGCTCTAAATTTTGTGACCTAATTTTTGAGGTTAATTTAATAAAAATTTGAATCGATCTACATCATCGAGAGTGCATTTTGAAATGAAAAATGACTTGTACCTAGAACCCAAGTTCAAGACATTCTGTAGAATTGATGGTAAAAATAGATTACTATAAAATGCATGCCTAGGAATCATATGAACTCCAAACCGAGTGATAAAAGTTGTGGACTTTGTATTTTATCATTTTAAATATATTCCTACTTATATCTGTGCATTTTGAAACCAAAATACCACTATTATTCATAAAGGTTAAAAACTACTTTGTAAATCCAAAAAAAGGCATAAAGGGAAAAATGCTTAAAAATGCATGAAACCAAGGCATGATGAAAATTCACACGCATGTCTTAACACACCTACAATTTGAATGATTCACATTTTTGAGGGTGTCTTATATTATTTTAGACATGTATACATATTTATTGTTGTGTTAAGGATAACACCAATGTTAAAGACTACACTTGCACTGGTATGTGTTGGAGTTGATCATAGGAATTGCACTAGTGAGTTTCAACATCATTGAGAAGAATTAAACTCATTTAGTAATGGAGTATTGGGGATGTTTTGGGGAACTATGCCGATACATAAAGAAATGAACAATCTTAATATTAATAACTTCACCAACAAGGTTTTTATTTTAAAATTATCTTAGTGTTTTGTCAACAATTTGTGCATGCGACCGAGGCTTCATTAGAATGGGCAAAAATTTAGGTTTATCTCTGAGATAGAAAGGATGGATCCTTCCCACACTTGGGTTTGTTTAAAGGTTAGGGAATAACGTCTCCAAATGCTAAGGGTTTAAACACTTAATTCATATACCAAGGCAAACGAGTATGGTAGAATGGGTTGTGGAGGAGAACAATAAAATGGATGGAGCATGAGGAATTACATGGAAATATTGGAAAGGAGAGGCACAATTAGGGTGCTATAGGTGCTATAGAAATATTTATCTCGCCTCATGCAATCTTGCACAAAAGGCCTTTTCCCATTTCCCTATGCAAACTTGAAGTCCCTATTTTCAAATCCTAGAGCTAAAAAAATATTTTTTCCACATATACGTGTCATGCCTATATTAAAGCATCTGTATATGTAGGTTGCACCACTACAACTTGCATACATCGGAAAATTTTACCAAAATTTAAAAATGGTGTCAGGTTTCCATGTCACGTCATGAGATCAATGATCCTTTGACTTCCATATACTCGAAATGTTATGAACCAACCCTTCAATTTCACTTGAAGGCTATAAATGGGAGAAATACGAGCTATGGAAAGAGGGGAAAAATTTCAAATTTGAGTGAATATTTACTCTGGAGAAATTATTCACTTCACATTGAGTTTGCATCCCTTTGTCCTTTAAGTCTAAACAGATTGTTCAACCCCCAATCTCTTCTCTTACTGATTGAGAACTTCATTGTCCCTCTTATATGAGCTTGTCTTTGGTTGAGGATTGAAGTGGTGGAGGCCCAGTTGGAAAGAATTTAGTTTCTCGGTTCCGTACCCTGCCGACACGAATGTCTGTAACTCATTCACTTATGTTGATTATATATTAATAGAATTAATATGTTCTCGTCCAATTCATATATCAAAAATATTTGAATTATTATTCCATGGGAGTATTTTTTATTAATTTTGATAGGTTATGATATTGAATGTGCTAACATCATATATTATCACCATATGCTTGCGTTGTCTGGTTGTTGAAGACTAGTTGTAGGTATATCACTTTGAGTCAAGTGCTCAATGGTGGACTTCATCGAACATATGGACAAGGTATGCATCTTATCTTGTCTTGTTAGCATGTTTTCTTATATAACATACTTGATATTAGAGTTGATTTCTGCAGTCATTCCTGTCTATTGTGGTTTACCCCTAGCCATTGAGATATTTTCCTCATAACAGAATTGGCGACCATACTGAGGATCTGAAGCTTATTTTTGGGGGTTTGGAGTGTTTTTCTCATTAGATTGCTCTCGTTCATATTGATTTTCTTGTCATATGATTGTTTGACATCCTTTGTTCACCCCGTGTCTGAGTTTCTTAGCATTCTCCTTAGCCTAGTTGTGTTTTGATACATATTCGCGGGTTTTTTCTTGACATCCACATACATACCTGTGTTTTACTTTTGCAAGCTGTGTATATATGCTCTTTTCCCCTGAATAGTCACGTACATCAACCTTTGTTTCTTGATTTTTGAGTTTGGTGGTTGTTGGGTAGGTTTTGATGATTGTTGAGTCTTCTTGGATCTCTATGGTGCATGTGAAGTGTCTGTGGAATGACAGGAAACCCGTCTTTGGTTGAATTTTTAGGTGGTTTATTTCTCATCATATTTTCATTTTGATTATCCTTGCACCTTGGACTAGGTGTTTTTCTCCTTCATATCCTACTTGGGTTGTCTCTATTTATACACAGTAGAGTCTTTATATAAATTTGCTATTCATTCCTTGCATTTTCATTTTTCTTATATTGAAAATACAAAAATATTAGGAATTTTACATTGATGGACATTTTGATCTCTTGAGTCTTTGTCATTTATCTTAGTCCATCTAAAGAAAGATTGCATTTTTTTTTAGAATTGTAGAATTGAATGGAAAATTCTGTTTTTGAAGCATATCATTTATTGAAAATTGAAGTAAGGACTTTGCATTGTATTCATATTCATTGTTTTTTACTTGTTGAGTCATAACATCACTAGTTTCATGACCACACCTTTTGACTAAGCAAGGCCATTAAAATTAAAGCTATAATTTAAAATTGATTAGTAACGATTTTATTTTCTACGATGCACAAACTAGCTTAGGATTTAGTGCCTTGGAATAGGATTTTCTAAGTAAACTTCTCAAAGGCTATTAAATCAACATATGTGTCTCACTAAGGGAGTGTAGAAATCCATTGTATAATCGGTAATATTAGGAGGCTCCGCTTACACCAGAGTTAAGCACGAGGTCGCGTGAGGTTGGTTGAAAGGATATGCCCCCGATACCTTCTTAGCGTCAAAAAAAATTCTGGGGATCTATTCATATATGGGGATATTTCTAGTTCCCTTACCTTTTTGAGGGGTAGTGATTTCAAGGTTTCAGACTTTTCTACCTTGCCCATATGGTGGACCTGACTTACGACTATTCTCTTCTGCATCGATTATACTGTGGTTGCTTAGTTTCTTGACTTAGGTACCACATAGTTTACTTGCAGGGGTTATTCTGTAGGTACCCTGGGTCAGATAAGGGTCAGACAACACACAACCTTTATGGAGGATTACCTCTCTAGAGGGATCTGGCCGACTGGTTGTTAATCCCATGAGGGACCTTATAACTAATTTTGTTTCCTCCAATATTTAGTAGCGGAGTCTCATGCCCCTCTTGGGCGAGGCGTACCTACTTTAGAGAGGGAGGTCCCTTTCATCCACTTTATCCTGTTTGTGTACATATTGGTCGTTTGATTATTTTTGGTGTTCCCTTTAATTATTAGTAGGAATTTGAGATTTTATACCATGTTTTGAGTTGTCATTATCATGGATAGTGAAGTTCCTATAGATCCCTCCTTTACCACTCATTTCATGGGGACGAATCCATCTTCTTTTCATAATGGTATGGATAATTATGACATTCATTCCATGGATTGGGTCTCTAATCATTTTCCTATTGATATGCCAAACATTCCTGCACCCTTCCCATCCTCTCCCTATCCCACTTATGTGAATCCTAGTTTTGGATCCGAGGGCACCATGGCCCCATCGTCTATGTCTTCATTTGATAGCAGTCATGTCCCTCTACCAACTCTCACCGTGGGAGGTTGGAACCTCCCCTCTTATAGATCTAGTCCTAGACATGATTTTCTAGGAGCTAATACTCAAATATATGGTTATCCTACTTATTACACCTCGTCCGTGTATCCTTCGTCTTCCATGCCAGTGCCTACAAACATTTTTCCTATGGCACGTCCAGATATATCCCCAAGCCTTTCATATGGGGAAAATTAGTATTATGGGTTAGGATACCCTATTTACAGAACCCCTTCACATGGGGGAAACATATATCCTCACTTGAATAATCCATACAAAACTCTGTGGATCAATTAGGTGGAGGATACTACCTTTTTGGATAGGGGCAGGGTGTAAACCAAGACTCTTCCTGGCCTGCAATGTTTCAAAACCAATCTTTCCCAGGAACTTCGTCTCAAATTCCATGACTAACCACCACCACTAGACTAGTCACTGCCAGTCATATTAGAGCTTCATCACCAACCACTGCTAGTCACGTTGGATATTGGTCGACGACCTTTGCAAGTCATTTTGAAGACCCACAACCATTCGTTTCTAATCATGCTTGGGGCATCACTCTAGTCGCCACGAGTCATATCAATATCACATCTCCAACCTCTATAGATCATATGGGAGATGAACCTCTAGCCTCTACTAGTCACGCTAAGAGCATGTCACCATCCATTGCAAGTGAGGTTGGGGGCATTCAAGAAATTGAGAATCCTATATGTGTTAGACGTAAGCCCAGATTCCTTTGCAGGACTTATGAAGGAAATAACCTTACTCATTTATGTCCTTCTACTGTCGATATATCGTAAGCGTGGTTCTCACCTGGAGGCCCTTCGGGTTCTAAGGTGTCTGTAGTTTCCCCCACACTTTGTTTCTCCTTTGATTGAAATGGAAGTCATGTGGATGAAATCCTCTCCTGACCACACCCCCATTGTCGAGGGTGACGCATCTCCTAGCCTTGTTTTTGTGTATCCCATTCAACCCAGAGTTGAAGAAGTGGTCGCACCAGTGTAATCTCTTTTCAATACAACTCTACTTTTGGAGGGTGATGCTTCCTTCAACAATGTCATTAGAATTTCGAGTGTTTCACATTCTGAACAAGAGATAGTTTTACTCTCCGCGAGTACTCTCACTTCAAGTCCTCGAGAAGTTCTCTTTGATTAGGATTTTCTGGTGGGGTATCCAATGCCTCCTCCTATGTCCTTTCAAGTAGGGGACATTATCCGATATATCGTGAAGAAGGAAATATCTGCTATCACTTTATCATCCTCGACTTGAAGAGATTTGGGTTTCCCCAAGATTTTCTCGGCTATTCGTAAGATGTTCACCTTTCACAGAAGTCCATCATGGCATCCTTGGCCTCCCCCATGACATGCCACCTAGAGGCCTCTCAACGAGTATGATTTAATCTCTTTTTTAACTCATCTAAAAAGAAAAAATATTTCCGAGTGAATTTGTCCCTTTCACACTCATTTAATTGGACTTGAAATGTCGCGAGTCTTGGTTAAGCTCTTTTCCGACTCATTTTCAAAAAGACAAAATATTTTCGAGTGAACTTGTCTCTTTCACACTCACAAATTGGATTTGAAAGGACATCTATTTGGTACACATTTATCCCTTTTTCAAACCAATTAGACTAAGATTACAAAAAAGGACATTTTTTGGCGTTAAGTTGTGATTGCATCTAATGCCCTTGCTTGCAGTATTCAGCCTATTGTGAGTTCTTGCTTTGCGTTATAAACCACTTTCCTCAACTTTTTTGTATCCTCAAACAAATAGAGCCTTGTTTATATCCTTCACAACTTGACACACTGTACCTAGGAGGGAAAATTCCCCTGAGTGTCCATCTCCTGCATGTAACTCTTTGCATTGAGCATAGGTATGTTCCACTACTGGAACTAGTTTTTCTTACTTATGACACTCATTTCCTCCTCTGTATCATAGCATTCATTTGACTATGAACAAAAAAAAATATGGGAGAGAAGGGTGTATTATCGTATATTGGAAGAAGTTGTGTCGCCTTTGAATAGAGCAAAAACATTTTGAGTCCACTTTTCTTCATAAGTTTGGTTTTAGCATGAACTTAGGAAGATGAGATTGTTATAGAGAGTTTACTCCCCCGACTGGTTACTCTTCCAGTCCCTATGGAGAGTTTGATTGATGCCTCCTGCATCTCATGGTTTCATCATTGAATCTATGCTGCCAGAGTCTTCCATATGTATCATGCTCTTGTTCAAAGGATGTCTATCAACCTGTGGCGGCTATTCCTCAGAAATCTTGACTTTGCATGTCAGCCATACCCTAAGTTTTTCTCATAATCACATGAATATGTAGTGCTAGTGTGCACCCTGGTCCTAATTTCCTCATTGGTAGGTAACCTTGAACCCAAAAATCGACATTTCATCATTGGTTGTTGATTGGGTGGTTTCCCTTTTGTTCGACGACATGATATCTATTCACACATTGGGATTCGTGTAGTGTATTGAATTCCATTATCCTTATTGGTGGTTTCCTCTCCTTTTTCAACAGTTTTCCTCATTGGATGTTATTTAGAGGGTCTTTTTAATGTATCTCTTGCACTTGGCACATGTGAAAGACACACAGGGTCGTTGGTTCGTGAACATGTTCTTTGTTCGATTTCCTCCAAATCATCAAGATCCTACTTTGTACCTCATGTTGAATGATGAGAGATGCCTCAATTCTCTCCTTTCAGCAGGTCTCCTTCCATTGACTTCATCTCATCTATTTTGGAGACAAGACCTAGAGTCCTATGAATACCTAGGGGATTGCAGTCATTAGTGGCAGGTTCCATCGCCATCGACAGTTGGGAATGCATCAGTGTCTCTTGATCGATGGATTCTTCAAGTATTCGACCTCGAATCTTTTATTTACACTTGTAATAATGTACTCGGTGCCTTGATACCTACTTTCATCATCGATAGGTTGTCCCTTGTTTCTTAATGGTATACCTCAATGAGTGGTAATCAAATGAAGTCTCATTGTGTTCGACCTCAACTCCTTTATTCACAGGATTTTTACTTGCACCTTTGGCATATTCTGTAGAAGACTTGAAGACATTAGTTTTTAGTCACATCTTTCTTCAGTTTCTGCTACCTTTTCATTGGACCAGTACGTGTGTGACTTCAGTGATCATGGGAGATCAAATTGTACTCCATTGTATACATATAGCTTCAGATTGATTTTGAGACTGGTTTTACTGGGCCTTGTTTGTGAATATGAAAACCTTTTTCATGTAACCACATTTTTATTTCCCTATTCATGACCATGGACAGTTTTTTGTTATATTTTCACATGGATCTGCAGTGTAATTCAAATTGGCATCCATGTATTCAAAGTCAGTATAGATTTTAATGAGAAACTAGTTCTTCCAGTTGGGTCCCCATTACTCCACTTCTGGGTTTTTTAATGTATTTTAGCCATCACAAATACTCCTCTGACCTCACACATTAGGGGGAATCTTTTATAGAAATATTTGTCTCACCCCATGCAATATTGCATAGAAGACCTTTTTCCATTTTCCTATGCAGACTTGAAGTCCATTTTTGCAAATGCCAGAGCTAAAAACATTATTTTTCAACATATATGCGCCCTGCCTATATTACAACATCTGTATACACATGTTGCACCACTACAACCCACGTACATCAGGAAATGTTCCCAAAATTGAAAAATGGTGTCGAGTTTCCATGTCACATCACGAGATCAATGATCCTTGGCCTTCCATATACTAGAAATCTTCTGACTCAGCCCTTACGTTCCACTTGAAGGCTATAAATGGGCCAAATCCGAGCTATGGAAAGAGGGGAAACAATTCAAATTTGAGAGAAAAGTTACTCTAGAGAAATTATTCACTTTACATTGAGTTTGCATCCCATTTTCCTTTAAGTTTGAACACATTGTTTAGCCCCCAAGCTCTTCCCTTACTGATTGAGAACTTCATTGTCTCTCATATATGAGCTTTCCTTTGGTGGAGGATTGAATTGGTGGAGGCACAGCTGGAAGGAACTTAGTTTCTCGGTTCCAAATTGTGCCGACATGGAAGTCTCTAAATCATTCACTTCTGCTGATTATATCTTAATAGAAATAGTCTTTTCTTGTCCAATTAATATTTCACAAATATTTGAATTATTATTCCGTGGCAATATTTGTTATGAATGTTGATGTATTATGCTATTGAATGTGCTAAAATCATATATTATCACCATATGATTGCATTTCTTGGTTGTTGAGGACTAGTTGCAGGTATATCTCTTTGAGTCAAGTGCTCAATGGTGGACTTCATCGAACATATCAACAATGTATGGCTCTTATATTGTCTTGTTAGCATATTTGTTTATATAGCATACTTGATATTAGAGTTGATTTCTGTAGTCATTTCTGTCTATTCTAGTTTACCCCTATACATAGAGATATTTTACTCATAACATAGGGTTATGTTGTGCATATATTGAAAACAAGGGAATTCAAGTCTTTAAAAAATAAAGGTGGGTTCCTTTTATATGTTTAACATTGAACCAAAATAGGAAGGAAATGACCATGAAACAAGTTTTGAAGGGGAAAGGAATCCAACCTCATAGGGGAAATGCATGGAAAGTAAGGAGGCAACGATGGGTGCTCATTTTCTCAGAGATGGCTCCTCGATGTGACATGAAAATCTCTCTCTCCCTCTTCAAAAAAATCATTAAAATGTAAGCTGGTGGAATCACCCCTTTTATAATATTTTTTAAATTTTGGGGAATGAATTCCATTGTACATGAGTTTTTGAATGGAAGAGTTTTGATACATCATAGGGGGTAATATAAACCTTATAGATACGATACAAGAGTGTATGACTAATGTTTATGGGAACTAGGTTGGTACTACATTTAGTGTGTTGGAGAGATTAGAGGGAACTTCACTGGCGTACCAGAGGTGTTGGTGGAAAATACACTAATGGGAAGGTCAAGCTGTGGAATCATTTAGAATAAAGTATTTCAGTAGAATAGTATTCATATAAAAAGTGTTTATGGGAAATATATCGAGGTACCTACGATAATGTTGGGAAGTCCTTTGGTAGATAGGCTAGTATGTTAGCAAGGTTGGAAGAAATTATTTCGATTCTATTGGTGATGATGGTCAGAAGGCTTCCAGTTATACCATAGGTAATAGGGGGGAGTCTATTGGTGCATACTAGAGACAATCACACAAAATTCTATGGTTGTATTGAGAAAGTTCGAGGGAAAATGCTCCAATTTTCAAAAAAATGTTTCTTAAAAATGGTTAATTGTTTTCTCTATTTTTTATATACTAGAAACCTCCAAATAAATTCAAGTTAAGTAATTTCTCCAAGATGATAAGGATCAATAACTTGATTTAACTCATAGAGAAATAAAATAAAACTAGGGTCCCATTTTCTTGGCTAAAATTGACTCTATGAAAAATATCACAAGGAAAATGGAGGTATTGATGCCTAGAAAAGAACCCCCACTCTCCCTCTCTCTCTCCCCCCATTTTACCTCTCTCTCCCCACTATCCCATATATTTCCTTCTCTCTCTCTCTCTCTCTCTCTCTCTCTCTCTCTCTCCAACCCCTCACCCTCTCTCCCTTTCACTCTCCACCTCTCAATCACTCCCCTTATCACTATACCTCCATATCCTCTCACTTTATCACTCTATATCTATATCCCTCCCTACCTCTCTCTTTCAGACTCTGTATCACCCTCCCCCCCTCTCTCCCTCTGTCTCTCTCTTACATGATTCCTCACTCTCTCCACTTCTATCGTTATTCTTCTCTCCCTCCACCACTCTCCTTGTCTCTCCATAACACTCAAAACCTTTATCTCACTCCCTCTCTCTCTCTCTCTCTTGCTCCCTCTCTCTCTCCCCCTGCCTCTCTCTCACTCTATCCCTCTCCCACTCTCTCTTATCCCCTCCATCTGTCTCACTCTATCCATCTCTCTCACCGTACCTTCTCTCCACCACCCTCTCTCTCTTTCATTATTTCTCACTCTCTCCCTTCATCTCCCCATTCCTCTCTCTTTATCCCCCACTCTGACCCTCTACCCTAATATCGCTCCCTCTCTCTCCACCACTATTCCCCTCCCATTCCCTATTTACCTCTATCTTCCTCAATCTCTCTCTCTACCCACCCAATATCTCTTCATCTCACTCACTCTATATGTCTCTCTCCTCCCCAACCCCTCTCTATCACTCTATAACTCTCTCTCTCCCACTCTTTCCTACCATCCCTCCTCTCTATCTTACCTCTCTCTCTATCCCATAGAGAGGGGAAGAGGGGGAGAAAGAGAGAGATAAGGAGGGAGGGATATATAAATGGAGAGACAATGGAGGAAATGATAAGTAAGGTAGAGATATGTGATATAGAGACACATAGAGTTTCATGTCTCGATTTTTGGGTTCCCCTATTTTGTAGCAAAGGAACTTTTGTGGTTTGTTAGAGGAGAAAAATAACAAAAAAGGGGTCCATTTAATTTCACTTAATTAGGAGATGTTATGTTTTTAAAGTGACATTAGGGAATTAAAGTAACTTTAGATTAATAAGTTACTTAACTATTATTAAATTGACTTTTAATCTTAAAGTGAATTTTGGAGGGAAAATAAAGGTTATATTTGATTTAGTAAAAAAGCGAAAAGTCTAGAAGAATTGATTTATTCCAAAAGGGGAAGATGTATAAGGCATGAATGAAGGATATATAATGGGTTGGGAATGTATAAATTAAGTGTAACCCCTCAATTCACATTATTATGATTTGATTTCTTATTGATTTCTCTTCTAGCGAGTGTTTTCATTGGGGTTTTGGGCAAAACCCTTCCATTACTGGTCTTGTTTAGGTGGTGAAATATCCAACATAGCTAGAAAAGGAGGAGGATCCATCCAAGATATTCATTGGAGCTTAATCTTCGGTTTGTTTTCAATTTTGTGTTGTATTGATATACTTGGGGAGGTTGTGGTTGTTGGAGGCATTGATATCATCTATTGAGGAGGCCATGGCATGACTCCAAGGTTTTTGCTTCTATTGCGTGTTTTCCATTGAGGGATTTCAACTGTCACAGTAGCCATTGGATTGTTGTATTTATATGTTCATTCATGACAAAATACCACTTATTGTCTCTTCTATTTCTGGTGTATTTTTATATGCAATATGTTTGAGAAAATGTCTATTTGTAGAATACATGCAAACTATTTGTGAAATTTTGTCAACAAGATTAGATGATCAAGAACATTTATTAAATAGAAGGATGTGATATCCTAGCCCATTCTATTTGGAATATTATAGTTTTATAAAAGATGGTTATCTTTCCAGCATATGATTTCATCAGAGCACCTTCCTTAGCCAAAGAAGCAAAAACAAATTGGATATTTGTTTTCAAGGAAAAAAGGGGTAGCATATTTAAGATTATATTATAAACATTGTTTAGTAGAATTCACCAAAAAATTTCGATATTTGATTTCCTATTGGTAAAATAGCCAATTTAAAAAAAAAAAATTGGCTGAAATGGAGTATGGGAAGTAAGGTTATAAACATTTTAATTTGGAAAAAATTTCAGGGTTTTTCCATAAAGAACTACACGATTTTTGTAAGCGTGTGACTACATGGTTTATATAAGAACTAGAGGTAAAACCTAGTATGGACAAGGGGGATATTATAGGGGATGATAGGAATTATGCAATCCATCAGGGGAAATCAAGAGAATATGATAAGGGCATGGTAGTAGCTATGCTTATTAGCTATGAAGAAGGGAAAAATACCAAAATATAGAAACGTTGATGAAGCCAAATAATCAACTCATGATGCAGGTTTGGCAGAATCATGGGATGAGTAGGCATAGAGCCATGAGGAGGATTTGGTCACAAAGGAATATAAAATATTATCCTATGATACATCATCAGAGCTATCCAATGAGGCTTAGGACACTAGTGTGTTACATGGGTATACCTCATATGAATCAACGTAAGAAGATGATGCAACATATTATGATGACATGTTCCAATCATCCCATGTTGAGGATCCCACAAATTTCACCATGTATGATTCTTATGATCTGGAAATTTTATGTGTGATATCACTTACGCTGGATGAGGATTCGACACCATATCTCAATTATGATGTTGATGATGATAAGGACATGCTTGTACCTCGACAGGGGATTGAAGACCAATTATTGGTCAAGGAAGAGAATATTGTGTAGGTGTTGAAAAGGGAAGATGGTACTCATAATTTTATTGAATATCTCATGTGGAAAGATTAGACGGAGGAGAGAGAAAAAGTATTTTCATATGGGATCACTATTGCTCAATTACGCATCATCAAGGAAGCACTAGAGCAAATGAAACATGATTACTCACAATTGTTCATGTATAGGGACATTTCTCTTAAGTTCACTTAACAAAAGGAAAGGGAGATTGTGGATCTTTGTTACCAAATTAGTGTAGCACTCTCTTCATCATTGATAGCAACAAATACTCCATCATTGATGCAGGAGCATTGTAAGAAGATAGCCAAGCAAGCATAAAGGAGGAAGACAACTGGAAAAGCGCAACACACATTTTGCATATTTTGAAATGTTTTTGAAAAATTAATGAGCATATATTAATGTAGTAGTTAAAGGAAGCGTACTTGCATGTTGTAAACAAATATTGAGTGATTTTCTCTCATCTTCTGGATGTAGTAGACATTAAGTCTGTTTGATGAAAGTAGGTAGATTTGAATTCATAGATTAGACAGTTTAGAGAGTAGGAGGGAAAATGGATATAGACACCCTCACCCTTGTATCATTGTAAGATAAATGATCATTCAGAATTCATAAGATGCAGAGCTGTAGCAGAGAGTTGTAGAGAAGAACCCATATACAGGAGCACTTGAGTTAATATATGAAGCTTTGACTCAATTTTCATGGTGTTATGATGCATATTGTTTACATTTGCTGAATGGTATGATTACAGTTGATTTATTTCTCTATTTATGTATTTGTTCAATGGTGGGTTAAATGTGTGATTTCATGTTAAGTATATGAAGTCTGATAGAGGAGAAGAATGAGTTTCAATTGTTTCTCATCCTGAGAGTTCCTACAAGGAGTGCAGTGAAACGTCCACAAGGTGTGCATTGACAAGAATCTGTGTTTTATCTCAGAAAGCTTAGGAGAGATACCATTCTTCTCATTTCCCCCAGAAGTGCAGGTGAGGCATAGAGTCATGCAAGGTGTGCATAGGCTAGTTGAAACCTTAAAATTTATCAACTAAGGTGAAGGTGGAAGGAATGATGTTGCAAAGAGTGCAAAGAGTCGAGGATTCAAATAACCAGAGGTTATTTGAAAGATTGACACAAGGGGTGCGAGCAAGATCTCTCTTGGAGACTTAATCCCAAAAGTGAAAGATCAGGAGGGTTAGTACCTTTGAAGAGTTCAAAGGAAGACATGGAGCAAAATCATCGCGCAGAAGTTAATTTTAGTGGAAGGACACCAAGTTAGTTTGGCCAGAGATTCTGGAGGAGTGAATCGGGCGGTCAGAATTCTCCGAGGATAACTCGTGAAATGACGTCGACCGTTGGATCCCACAGATCTATGAGAAAGTTAAGGATGGGTTCCTTTCATCATTCAAAAAGATCAGGAGGAGTAACGACCATTGGATGAGAAGTGTGAGGAGTCGTTGATCTTGCACTCAAAATCTGATATTTCAGGTTTTCAGAGTTTGGAGTGGCAAGATATTTTTGAGTCACTGCATCGCAAAATCCCGGTATGCGAAATAGCGCCAGCCGTCGTATTAGGGGAGGTTCACAACCATTGATCCCCTTTGAAGTGAAACATCTACATTTCAATAATTCGGGGTTTATCATACTGGGAATCCTGATGACAAGGAATCGGGACCTTAGCATTGAAAATCATGAAGTCGTGAAACGCGACGTGACTTTGAAGTGAAACATCACAATTTCAGTAATTTGGGGTTCGACATACGGGGAATCCTGACGATAAGGAGATGGGACACAGTGGAGTGAAAATCTCAAAGTCGCAAAATGTGACAGGACTTTGGTGTGGAATTTTGGGATTTTGGCGCG
The DNA here is from genome assembly GCA_010110895.2 of Picea sitchensis. Classification (NCBI taxonomy): domain Eukaryota; kingdom Viridiplantae; phylum Streptophyta; class Pinopsida; order Pinales; family Pinaceae; genus Picea; species Picea sitchensis. Next base: position 149,043 of record SNQJ01S0014244.1, read on the forward strand.
TCAGGTTTTGGGGTTTCGGGAGTCGAGAGGTAGAGTTGCATGGTCACACAACTCCCAAAATCGTGAAAAGGAAAAATATGAAAGGTGGATCCTAAGAATTAATCAGAGGATAGGTTAAATGAAAGTCAAGGGAGTGGTCAAGCTTCGGGGAAAATCTCGAAAGACCTTTGATCTTGCCAAAGGGGGGAAATTTTGGAAACCATGAATCATAAGGAAAGAGGAACGAGTGTTGGTCATTCACTCAAGTCCCAAAAATACGAAATAAGTGGAAACAAGAGGTGTGTGTTCGACGCATTGAAGGATTCAACCCTCGTTGATGTTTTGGGTTTCAGAGGTTGAAGAGACAAGGGGCTCGACAACAGGATTCGCGAAATCATGAAATCCGAAATCCCGAAAAGGAAAAATCCAATCACATTTATTGGTCGGTTGGGGAGTTAACGCCAGTGTTTGATCACATAGGCATAACTCATAAGGACCTGTGGAATACACCTATTTGTGTGTGTGTGAAGTATTCCATGAAGGGAAATCAAAGAGTCAATTAGACTCAGGGAAAGATTTGGAACAATCCTGCGCAGATTTGGGCCCGAGGGTCGGTGGTCTACAGCAAGTGGGTATTACCTCGCTTGAAAATTTTCATAAACTCCTGTTCATGATATCTTGCATGGTTTGTCCATGCTTATGCATTTCTAGTTCATCTTCCCAACTAGCATCTTCAACTGGGTGTCCTTTCCATTTGACTAAGTATTCAAAATACTCTTTTCTCCTGGTTTTTTTGCTAATCCTCTTGTCAATTATGACTTCCATTTGTGGATTTTCAGCTACAGGCATTTGTTTTGTCCATTGAATCTCTTTCTGTTCCTTCTCTTCTCCTTCTTCTTTAGCTCTATAAGGGTACAAATATACAATATTGAATATCAGTGAAATTTCGATCCCATTGGGTAATTCAATCTCATATGCATTTGCCCCAAATTTCCTTATGACCTTGCACGGTCCAATATTTTTCATATTCAGTTTGTTATATGTTCCCCTTGGAAACCTTTCCTTCCTCAGATGTGAAAGAATCAGATCACCAACTTTAAATTAAAGTTCTTGCCTGTGTTGATCTTCTCTCCACTTGTATTCTCGACTTGAACTCTGCAATCGCTCCTTGACTCGGTTGTGAAGCTCCTTCATCCCTTCTGCAAAGTCTTCTGTACTAGCACTCCTGAATTCAGCTTGTTCTGAATATTTCAATTCAAAAACTCCCCTTGGATGCATTCCATATAAAATCTAGAATGGACTCTTCCCTGTGCTTCTATTAAGCGAATTGTTATAAGAAAATTCCGCCTGTAGCAGAATGTGATCCCATTGACTGTGGTGTTCAGTCACTAAGCTCCTCAACAAATCTCCCAAGCTTATGTTCATGACTTCTGTCTACCCATCTATTTGAGGATGATATGTTGAGCTAAAAGACAAACTTGTCCCCAACTTTNCATAAGGTCCTCCAGAAATTCCCGACGAACTTGGTATCTCGATTAGACAAAATAATCCTTGGAAAGCCGTGAAGTTTGACGACTTCCTTGAAAAACAGGTTTGCAATATGAGTTGCATCACTGGTTTTCTAGCATGGTATGAAATGTGCCATCTTTAAAAATCTGTCGACTACCACAAATATTGAATCATATCCTCTTTATGTCCTTGGCAGTCCCAATACAAAATCCATTCTCACTGCATCCCATGGCCTTTCTGGTGTGGGTAATGGTTGATATAACCCTGTGTTCTACCTTTTCCCTTTTGTGTGGTGACAAATCCTGCATCTGTCCACAAATTTATTAACATCTGTCCTCATCCCTGGCCAAAAATATGAGCCATTCAACTTTGAGAATGTCTTATCATGACCGAAGTGTCCGACCAATCCTCCACTATGTTTTTCTTTCAGCAGGTTCTCCCTCATGGATCATTTTGGAATACATAGCTAATTGCCCCAGAATAATAACCCATCCTGGATCATATAATCAGTCCATTGTCTTTTGTCCCTGAGAACTGAATTCTCAGATTCCTCATATGCCCCCTTAAAATCTGGGTCATCCTTATACATTTCTTTGAGGTTATCAAAACCCAAAGTCTTGACTCTGAATTCCTGCATAAGAAAACATTTCCTGCTCAAAGCATCAACAACTTTGTTAGCAGTTCCAAAAATATGATTAATCACAAAAGTAAAATTCTTCATGAATTCAACCCATTTAGCATGCTTTTGGTTCAACTTCTCCTATTGAGTCACAAATTGTAGAGCATGATTATCGTTGTACAAAACAAACTCTTTAGGAACCAAATAATGTCTCCATTTCTTCAGTTCTTGTATGACTGCATATAATTCTTTGTCAGATGTTGAGTACTTGATCTTTGCTTCATTCAGTTTCTCACTGAAATATGCGATCGGCCTATCGTCCTGGCTCAAGACCGCTCCAATTGCAAATCCACTCATGTCACATCTGACTTGGAATGTCTTGCTGAAATTTGGCAAAACCAGAATTGGTTGCTCCGCGATCTTCTTATTCAGTAGGTTGAAGCTCTTCTTTGCTTCTTCTATCCAATGAAAAGATTTATGTATTTTCTTCACCGTATCCATCATTGGTGCACTGATTGCACTGAATTTTCGAATGAATTTCCTGTAGAAACTAGCCAAACCATGGAAGCTTCGAACTTCAAACACACTCTTCGGCGATGGCCAATTCTTAATTGCATCTACTGTTTTTGGATCCATTTTCAACTCATTTGCAGAGATAACAAAACCCAAATAAATGAGTTGTGTTCTCATAAATGACGATTTCTTCATATTTATCAACAATTTCTCTTTCTGTAATCTTCTCATTACTGCAGCTAAATGCTTCAAGTGTTATGCTCTTGTTTTGCTGAAGATTAATATATCATCAAGATATACGATGATGAATTTCCCAATGAAATCCTTCAGGACTTCATTCATCAACCTCATGAAAGTACTGGGTGCATTTGTTAAACCAAATGGCATGACAAGCCATTCATATAGCCCCTCATTCATCATGAATGTTGTCTTCCATTCATCACCTTCTCTCATTTGAATCTGATGATACCCTCTTTTCAAATCAATCTTTGAAAAAAACTTTGCTCTACTCAAGCAATCCATCAAGTCATCCATCCTTGGTAATGGAAATATGTATTTGATGGTAATCTTATTGATCTCCCTTGAGTCTATACAAATTCTCTAGCCTACGTATTTCTTTGCGCTGATCATTGTTGGAACAACGCATGGACTCAAACTCTCTCGAATCAATCCTTTGTCCATTAAGTCCTAGACCTGCCTCTTGACTTCTTCATTTTCCTGCAGCGTCAACCTGTACGTGGCTTTGTTTGGAAAACTGGCTCCAGGTATAAGGCCGATATGATGGCTTATACTCCTGATAGGTGGCAACGAACAAGGTAGTTCGTCCACTACTATATCAACAAACTCTCCCAACAACTCCTGGATTTCTTCTGGTAAATCATCTATTCTTGTACCGGTCAAAACAATTTTAGGCTTCTCGACCACAATAAATTGCGTGTCTTCCTTCTTCTTAACCTCCTTAAGAAATTCCTTCCCACTCATGAGAAGTACAACAAGAAATTCCTTCCCACTGTTGCTCATCTCTGTTTTCACCCCTTGGTTTTTAATCGACAACAACATGTGTGTCCTCCCATTCTTATCTAGGGTGTACGTGGTCTTTCTCCCATCATGAATCACGTTTCTGTCATATTGCCACGGTCTACCCATCAATAGATGGAAAACATCCATGGGAATGACATCACATAATATTTCATCTTTATATCCTCCTATTTTAAATTCAACTAAACATTGTTTAGTGACATTTACCTGATGTCCTTTTTGTAGCCATGAAACTCTGTATGGGCTTGGATGCACGATAGTCTCTAGCTCCATATTTTCTACCATCTCTGTACATACGATATTGTTTGTGCTACCACTGTCCACTATGACCTTGCATACCCTGTCCTTGGTTTTGCAAGCAGTCCGAAACATACTGTTTCTTTGGGCTGGGTTCTTTGCCTCCTTCTTTGGCTTCAAGAGAACTTTCCTCATCATTAAGGATCTTTCACCCTCAGTGTCTTCTGCCTAAACATTTTTTCCTTGAGCTTCAAGAATGTGAGTTTCACCACCATCTTTATTCTTATCTGGACACTCATAGGATTTATGTCTGATCTCTCCGCAGACAAAGCATTTTACTTCACCACCTCTGCCTTTTCCTCTTCCTCTAGCTTGAGGAAAAGTATTTCTATTAACATACTGCCCTCTCTGTGAGCTTCCTCCTCTCTCATGTTGAGTTTGAGGTTTCTTCCCATCTTCTTTAGATTTCTGAGTTCTGTCTTGGGAAATTGTTTTTCCTCTGGATTGACTTCGACCTCGGCCTCTTTGACCTTTCGTCTGGCTCAGCTTCTCTTCGGATTTCAGAGCTATCTGATAAGCATCTTCCACATTTCAAATGGTCATCAGGCTCATCTCATATTGAATGTCATACCGTAGACCATTCATGTATCTGACAACTTTTTCATCATTGATTTCTCGATGACCTGCTCTGATGTTTATCTTGTAGAACTCTTCAGTGTATTCTTTCACTGACAACAACTTCTGTCTCAAATTCTGCATCCTCCAAAACAGAGTGATTTCATAATCCTTGGGTATAAATTTGGCTTTCATCTTTGCAACCATTCTATCCCAGCTTTTGATTTTCTGCTTGCCTTTGCAGCCTCTATCAGCCTGCAGTTTATCCCACCATAGTGTTGCATGCCCTTTAAGTCTAGTAATGACATGTTTGACCTTGTTGTCTTCCTCGAAATCCTCATAGTCAAAGTACTTGTCTAGAGCTCTAATCTAGTTTAGAAGCTCTTCAACATCCAAGTTTCCCTCATACACTGGAATGTCCATTTTTTCTCTAGCACCTATCCTTGCAACAACCCTGAGTAGGCATTCGTCCGCAGCATCTTTGAATACAAATTCTTCTCCTTCATTTCCATATTCATTTTCACTTTCGGCCTCACTGATATCCCTAGCATCAACTGTGCACCTCTGTGTTGTCTCCATGGCATCAAGCCTGGCACATAACTCGCGCATTTCTCTTTCTCTTGCTAGATCAGGCATCGGCATTGGCATGTATCTTCTTCTCGGCGGCATGGCTATAAAATGTTCCCCTGTTCTCTCTACTATAGAAAGCAAAGAACTTGTTCTGATCTCTGATACCACACTTGTTGTAGACCCCCGATGCTCAGGCCAAGATCTGCGCAGGATCGTTCCAAATCTTTCCCTGAGTCTGATTAACTCTTTGATTTCCCCTTAGAGAATACTTCACACACACACAAACAGGTGTATTCCACAGGTCCTTCTAATTTATGCCTATGTGATCAAACATCGACGTTAACTCCACAACTGACCAATAAATGTGATCGTCTTTTTCCCTTTCGGGATTTCAGATTTTGTGATTTCACGAATCCTGTTGTCGAGCCCCTTGTCTCTTCAACCTCTGAAACCCAAAATGTCAATGAGGGTTGACTCCTTCAATGCGTTGAACACACGCCTCTTGTTGCCACCTATTTCGACTTTTTGAGACTTGAGTGAATGACCAACACTCGTTCCTCTTTCCTTATGATTCCCAATTTCTGAAATTTCCCCCTTTTGGCAAGATCAAAGGTCTTTCGGGATTTTCCCCAAAGCTTGACCACTCCATTGACTTTCGTCGCACCTATCCTCCGATTAATTCTTAGGATCCACCTTTTATATTTTTCCTTTACGCGATTTCGGGAGTTGTGTGACTATGCAACTCTACCTCTCGACTCCGGAAACCCCGAAACCTGAAGCACCAAAATTCCACAGCAAAGTCCTGTCACGTTTCGCGACTTCAGGATTTTCATTCCACTGTGTCTCAACTCCTTGTCGTCAGGATTCCCGGTATGTCGAACCCCGAATTACTAAAATGTTGATGTTTCACTTCAAAGGAATGTCGTGTTTCGTGACTTTAGGATTTTCAATGCTAAGGTCACAGTTTCTTGTTATCAGGATTCCCGGTATGACAAACCCCGAATTACCGAAATGATGATGTTTCACTTCAAAGGGGATCAACTGTTGTGAACCTCCCCTGATTCGACGGCTGGCGCAATTTTGTGTACCAGGAGTTTGCGATGCAGTGACTCCAAAATATTTTGCCACTCCAAACTCTGAAAACTTGAAATATCAGATTTCGAGCGCAAGATCAATGACTCCTTACGCTTCTCATCCAATGGTCATTACTCCTCCTGAGATTTATGAATGTTGAAAGGAAATCAGACTTAAATTTCTCACAGATCTATGGGATCCAATGGTCCACGTGATTTCACGAGTTCTCCTCAGAGAATTTTGACTGCCCAATTCACTCCTCCAGAATCTCTGGCCAAACTAACTTGGTGTCCTTCCAATGAACTTAACCTCTGAGTGATTATTTTTCTCCCCATATTCCTTTGAAATCTTCAAAGGTACTAACCCTCTTGAGCTTTCACTTGTGGGCTTAAGTCTCCAGGAGAGATCATACTCGCACTCCTTGCGGCAATCTTTCAAATAACCTCTAGTTATTTGAATCCTTGACTTTGTGCACTCTTTACAACAACAATCCTTCCACCTTCACCTTAGTTGATAACTTTTAAGGTTTCAACTAGCCTGCACACACCTTGCACTGCTCTGTGCCTCGCCTACACTTCTGTGGGAAATGAGAACAACGGTATCTCTCATGAGCTTTCTGAGATAAAACTCAGATTCTTGTCAACGCACACCTTGCAGACGTTTCACTGCACTCCTTGCAGAAACTCTCAGGATGAGAAACAATTGAAACTCATTCTTCTCCTCTCTTAGGCTTCATATACTTAAAATGAAATCACACATTTAACCTAGCATTGAACAAATACATAAATAGAGAAATAAATCAACAGTAAGCATACCATTCAGCAAATGTAAACAGTAAGCATCATAACACCATGAAAATTAAGTCAAAGCTTCATATATTAACTCAAGTGCTCCTGTATATGGGTTCTTCTCTACAACTCTTTGCTACAAATCTCCATCTTATGAATTCTGGATGATCAAGTATCTTACAATGATACAAGGGTGAGGGTGTTTATATATGTTTTCCCTCCTACTCTCTAAACTGTCTAATCTATGAATTCAAATCTACCTACTTTCATCAAACAGACTTAATGTCTATTACATATGGCAGATGAGAGAAAATCGCTCAAGATCTATTTACAACATGCAAGTATGCTTCCTTTAACTACTACATTAATCTCTTCTCATTAATTTTTCAAAAACATTTCAAAATGTGCAAAATGTGTGTTGCGTTTTTCTAGTTGTTTTCCGCCTTTATGCTTGCTTGGCTGGATGCTTACGATGCTCCTGCATCAATCATCCTTAGCAGTAGTGGAACATGAGAGAATAAGTGGAATTCGTGATCTGATGGAGTAGCCTCTTTTGACGATCCCACTTTAGGAGCATTCATATTTGTAGGTATTTGATGAAGGTATTGACCATGCACCTATTTTTCATTGTAGGGATAACATACCATTTCTTGTGACTCGAGTTTTAGATGCAGAGGTGTTAGTTGAGAAAATTCCCTCTGGACCATCCAACAACGATATATGTGCAACAATTTATTGGGGGGTTGACTATAGGACATATGTGGATACATCACTATGGGCAGGGGTGATTTTCAGAACCCCCCCTAAATTTATATATATATAATAAATGGGTGAATCCCCATGATACATAGGAAAAATTGAAGGATATTTTATCAATAATATAATATGTATATATTATTTTTTAGCGAATCTTTTATTCAATTATATAATCTTGTAAAATCTTGGCGAATATTTCACTGAATTACAAAATCTTGTAAAATCTTGTCGAATCTTTTATTGAATTATAAAACCTTATAAAGTCTTGGTGAATTTTTGATAAAGTATAAAACCATATATAATAATAGGAAAATGTATTCATTAAAATGTAATATACTCATTTTACATATTTGGAAAAATAAATATAATTTGTCCATTTTCTAGACAACACTGCATGCATCAACGGTTGTGTTTGTCAAGGATCTCATTGTTATGATGCCTTATGACACTAGAAGTGGACAGACAGGGCAGGAAACTCCATGTCAACAAAAAATGCTATCATACTAGATAGAAGTGATGATGAATTTGAAGGACTATTGAAATCCTAGTAAAGTGCACCACTAACCACTAGTGAATTGTGTTGGATGTCAATTATCAGATCCCTTTGAGTGGGATCTTTCTATTACATAAATGAAATACAAAAACAACCTAAAGGGTGGTGCCCCTTATACTTCCCATTACAACATAAAGCATGATTGAATATTTCACCCTCTCTATTGTTTCATTATCTCCAAGTATCACCCTTGTTTTTTTCATAAAAACAGTCAACTTCTCCTTGAAGGTTGTACCCTGCCATGAGTAAAAAATGTGAAATAATAGCTCTAGGAGTGTGTACTTCTACCACTGGGAATAATCCTCAAGCAATGCTTATTTCATCACAAAAAACCTTGCAACGATCTCACAATAAATCACCCTATTGATGGCATGCTTCTAGAACCTTGCTACCAATAAACTCCCCACATGCTACATCCTTTTGTTGGTTGTTCAAGGCCAATTCAGTGATAAGCATAAGGTCAAGATTGAGGATGATCTTGATTCTCAATTGGATATCAACAAGGATATCAACTGGAATATCTAGAGGATCATCCCTTAAACCTACTAATAGAAATATATGGTGAATCACATTTTATGCTAATATCACAATGTATTTCACAAAATGAAAGAACATTGAACCCATCTTCTAGAGACAATAGAAGTACTTTATCTAGATATCCCATATCCATCATTCTATAGATAACCATTAGATTCTTTGCAATTACTTTTGAAATATATACTACAAGCTTAATACTGTGTTTATGATTGTTTTCCTTTTTTATCGTATCATGATCTTTCTAAAGTAATGTCGAGGTATCATTTCTACATTTTGCAAAGTATCTAGCTAAAACCCCTGTAGAAGATTTCTTATCAATTCCATTCACAGACACAATATGAATATCCAACATTTTTTGTAGACTTATGGTGTAATCTATCGCAGTGCATGGATCTATGACAATTCCTTTTGGACTGATGGGATGGGTGAATTGATGTCTCCTGAACTAGTCAACATAAAAATTCAAACGAGATCCACCCTTGCATGTTTTCTACACAAAAGAATAGTATTGAAATCTATTTCCTGCTCTTATAATTATGGAACTCTGGAACATGCCTGATTAATGAACAAGAAAAGCCATGGAGAACATGTATATGGATAATGGAACCACATTCACATGTAAAACTCATGACCCCTTCATGTTGAATGAATCTATACATATTGAAGTAGTCATTATATGACAACCAAGCTTCAAAACTGCAAATAAATGTTTGTCCTTCCTTGGGATTATATCTACCACATATACTTATTACAAATTTTGGAGAATCCCTAAAATACCTAGAGGGATCTTCAGTTCTAATGGAATTAATCACATGATGTAAAATAATGTGAATGCATTCACTCCTTTTAACTAAGTTAATTAAATAGTCAATACAATAATTAACCGGACACTAAGGACAACCATATACTGTTCTCATCATCTTGCAGGTGACCATCTTCGATCCTTCTCTGGTAAGTAGATCAGCCAGACAGTTATCTTTGTCAGGTTTGTATCCTACAGAGAAATCAAACCCATGAAACCATGCGCTCCAATGCATGACACATCATTGCCTTGTTCCATCAGCCTTTTATTCTACAAAATACTCTGCATATGCTTAAGATCGGTATGAACTATGAAATGGACAGGTTTAAGAAGTAACATGAACAATTTGATGTCGTTCTTCACTGCTAGGATTTCTTTATATGATGGCGGATATTTTAATTCAAGTTCTTTGAAACAACTAAAAGAGTACATGGAAGCTTCTTCTCTATGAACATGTTTTTGTAGGACAGTTGCCCAAATGACATTTGAGGCGTCTGTCTCAAGAATGAATGGAAGGTCCAACTTAGGAAGAGAAAGAGCCATGAGGTTCAATATTTTTTTTTGAATAGTCTAGATGGATTTAGTCGTTTCGTAGGTCCATGGTTCTAATTTGTAATTTAATCTTATATAAAGACATAGTACGTATGCAGCCTGGTTTTTATATAAGAATCTAATGTAGTTTAAAGTTTAAACAACCTAAGAACCTCTGGAGTGGAGCTTTGTTTAGGATTCTGTCTGTAAACTCTTCCAATGCTTGAAGGACACGATTTTGGAGTTCTACTTTTCTTTCATAAATAACAAGACCAAGAAATTCAATCTTGGTTTTCCCTATCTCCATTTTCTTCTTGGATAATGAAAGGTTGTGCCGAAAAACAATAGAGAAGAACTCCTCTAGATGTTTTTTTATGTTGGTTAGTATCATAAGACCATACTAATATGTTAGCTATGCATGCTATTACAAAATATAAAGGAATGAAAACATCCCCCATCTTCTGAAATTCTGATGGAGCATTCTTCAAATCGAAAAGAAGAACAAGCCACTTGTACTGGCCATGAGGAACCACAAACCCTATTTTATACCTATTTGTAGGTACTATTCCAATTTGCCAGAAACCACTCTTTAGATCAAACTTGTTGAATATATGATAGTTGACTATTTTGGTAAAGAGTATTTCTTTTGAGGGTAGTGGTTACCTGATAGGCATTGATGCTACATTCAGGGGCTGTTATAACCCTAATTTGCACCAGACATGCTTACCTGGCATCAGCCCATCCCAGATTCCTTTTTTTCCAAAGCACTACTAAATAACTCTTCTTAAAAACCTCTTTTATAATGGCCCACGCGCCCTACTCCATTATTGCATGCGTGTACACGCTAGCTAACCCAAAAAAGCCCGCGTGTACCTACAAAAGCACGAACAAAAGGAAACTTGCCAACAAAACATACAGCTTTGGGTAAAATAACTAAACCTTCCAGCCATGCATGGCCGAGGGTTCATCCAAATACCTAGCTTCTTCTAGACTATAAAAGAAGGGTTAGGGGTCCCATTTGGAAAAGGAAAATAATAGTAAAGAAACTCTACCCAATTGCACATTCCCATTGTCCCAACCCTTTAGCCATCCTTGTGCAAGAAGAGATACAGAGCAAATAAGTTGGAGGACAGTTGAAGAGGAGCCCAGGATCAGGTTCGCGGAGCAGTGGCCGATATTGACATTGTAAGTTGATTCATTAAAATTAATAAAGAAATTATTTTCTCGTCCCACTATATTAGTTATTCAAAGTTTATTGAATATATGTTTGAATCTCTAACCCATTAATCTGTAGGTAAAATGCATGTATAGTTTGTTTCTTGTTTTGTATGAAGGTCATCCTTGAGAGGAGAGATTCCAAAAAGCGATCAAGCGTGAAGAAGGATCGACATCGAATGCTTGAAACAAGGTATGTTCGTCTAACCATGTATTTACTTAAAATAAATGAGGATTAGGTCTGGGACGATGGTAGAAAGTAGGATTCTTTCGGTCTCATAAAAATGCATAATATAACCCTAAATTCTAGTCCCTAGGGGGATTTCCCACCACAACAGAATTAACGACTGTACTAGGGAAGTCTCTAGGGTTCCTGGGAATATTTTTGGGTATTTAAAAAAAAAAAAAAACTGGTTTCCTTTCCTGTTTTTTGTAGTTTCTGCAAAGTATGAGCGAACAGAGATTCTGGTCTTCCATACCAGTCATCTCTGTTTCTTTGTTGGACTGTAATTTTTTTTTTTTTTCGAGACCCACAGAGGTACACACGTCCTGTATAAGGTATGCGCGCATGTACACATGCCCTACATTCTTACATCCTGTGTGTAAATGCTAGCTGAATAAGTAACAATAGCGTGTATGATTCCAGAAAATTTTTGAGGCAGTCATCCTCTTCCCTGTTAGAATTAGTCATTCTCAGGGGTTTTCTGGAACTCTTTCTAGTCTTTGTTGTTTGTAGTCTATAACTTAGGTTTCACCTCAGATTGTTTTGTTCTACGAATTTTTCCATGCATTTCTTTCTTTTTGTTGTTAAATAAAGTGTCCAAGCCTTCAAGAGATCTTGATTCTAAGTATCAGTGGTCTCTGCCTGGTTTAGATCGTTGTCTTTTATTTGTCTCAAATTTTTAGAGATACACGTAGCCTGTATAATTCCATCACACGTGTACACGCCCTCAGACTCTACACAGCTCGCGTGCACACGCTTGTCGTGGAACTGTCAGCAGTGTGCTTGTAGAGGATAGTTTTTGTTGAAGGTGAGGTAGTCATCCTTTCCCTTGACAAGAGTTATACCTTTCAGGTTTTTGAGTCTCTATCATAGCAGTCAATAGCTTAGGTTTGATCTCATCCATAGCTTTCTTTTTCATTTAGAAGTTTTCATGAAAAGTTTCTTTTGAAGGGTTTTTAGACAAGAGCGAGAGTCCATTTTTAAGTTACTGGTGTGTGATTTTTAAAGAGATTCTTTGCGAGATGCGCTTAGGATAGAATTTTTTCTTGGTTTTGACTTTTTGATATTTTTCCTTTTTTCTTTGTAAGCATTCGAATAAAAGAAAAATAAAAAAATTATTTCTTTGATTGATTGAAAAGTGTTGTTTGGAATTAGTAACCAGGGAAAAGTATTTTCTTTCATATGTTCTTGGCATTTTACTTAGATTGTAAGTAGCTCGTAGTCGAGTGAAATCCTGTTGTGAGTTTGTTGTTCAAAGGTCTTAGAAAAAATTTTAAAATTTGAAAAGTTGTTTAAAATTTGTGTTAAGTGAAGGTTTTTGTTTCTAGCTTTTTGTTTCATTTTTTTACTTCTGTATTTCAAACATCACTAGTTTCACTTTCATAACATTTGACATAAGACAAGACATAAAATTAACACTAAATCTAAAATTCATTAGACTTTTATGTTTGTAGGGCTAACCAACTAGTTCAGGATTAGGTTGGAGAGGAAACTCTTCAAGGCCATTAAAATCAAACATTGGAGTATGAGTTAGGGAGTGTCCAAGTCCAATATCATGAAATTTATCCGAGACCCCCCTCTAACACAGGGGATAAACACAAGGTCATGTGCGGAAAGGTAGCGGAGATAACCCCTCAAAATCTGGACCAATCATAGTGGAGAACACATATAGAGGGCTTGTCTTGGGATTTCGTCGATTGCATTTGCCACGAAGCTTCGTGGGTCTCGAATCTATTCGAGGTCCTCAGTTGTCTTCTGAACCACTTTCTCTTGATACCCTTGACAGGTCTCAGGCTTGATACACTGCTCATTGTGGTCTACCCGACTTTCGACTGTACCCGCCTGGTGATTGTTTGCGCACTGGCAACCTAGTTGCCTATATTTTTTAGGGACATACACATGTGACTGAGGGGGTATACCGTAGTACCTAGGACAGACATCGAGCCACACTTTGCAGAGTATACCTGGAGGGTGCTTCTGTGTTCGAGTTTCACTTGCACCAGTAAGTTTCTCTATTGTTGGTTGTTGTAACTGTTCTTCCAATTAATTTAGTGTTTGCCTATCTTATCTTATAGGGACTTTTTTAGTGTCTATTGTTTTTGAATGACTAGAATGCCCTAGAGTGTCTTTGATATTCTCACACAATGGAGGATCACAAGCTCCACCAGTCACGAAGGCTTCTTGGCCTGCCGCCGGTTACATTGGAGCCACCCCCACCACCACTAAGGTGAAAGCTAGACCAACAAGGGTCTTTTGAAGTGACCGGGTCACAACAAATTGTGCCCGACCAACATCTGGAGGAATCAACCATTTTAGACCTTGGAGCGAAAGCTTTTGGTCTAGTTGAAACCTCCACCACTAATCTTTCGGCACCCACCATCATACCAGTTCATCCTTACAAGTGCCAAATAGTGTCACATGCAGCAATGGAAACAAATGTTGTTACTCCTTCTGGGAATTCTTCAATTCCCACTATGGTTGTCACCACAAGAGTGTTTCCACCTCCTAACCCACTGTCACCGGTCTGAGCCACAGTGGTCTCGCCCACCTCTACATCGCACAGTGGTCCGATCCATCTCTGGCAGTGGCCACAACCCCTTTCCAACCAAGTGCGATAGGACCTCCATTCTCATATGGGATGCCTAGTTCAGGTACAAGTCATGTACTTTCCTACTCCACTTCACAGACTTCAAGTCTGGGGGAAGGGAGTTCTAATGCTCCTCTGCAAGGCCACATAGGGGGCACTTCTGCTCCCTTTAATGCTTTCCCTTACGGAGGAGGTCATATCCCTCCTTCATCCCCTTCGCTCGATGGCACTCACCAGCCTTCCGTTGGGCCGCCTGCACACTATAGTTTATTTGGAGCAGGGAGTCAAGGACCACCTTCACATAATATGTTGTTAGGCTAGACACCGTTTTCTTTGTTCGATGCGTTTAGTAACAACTCCTTCTCATCTTCTTCTTTCCTGACTAGGGGCAATCCAGGTTTCAGACAACCTATTCATATGCAGGGTACTATTCCTGCATAGGGGGAACACCCAAGAACTTCTTCTGCATCATGGCCTTGGAATTCTTGGCAGGGATCCGTTCCCTCATCCGGAATGTCAATCTGGGGTAATTCGTTTCATAATCAATGGAACCCCGAACAAAGTACTATGCCTATCCCCACAAGACCGACATGGGGAAACCCTTCCCAAATTCCTTCGAGTGTAATGCATGCCCAACCATCTATTTCCTATTTTGGAAATCAGTCGATGATGTCTCCTCACACACAAAATCCATATGCTGGCCATGGCCATGGCTTTTACCAGAATCCAGGCCAGCAACTAAACTTTTCTTGGAAACTTGGTACCAATCAAACTCCAGGCCCCTTTTTCCCAGGTTATCACCAACAACCCAAACTACCCCTCCTGGCAACCTTGCATTTGCCAAACTTGAGAAGGTTGTTGAATGACCCTATCTGTCACGATCCACGTTGGCCTCCTATGCAGACGAAGTTGCCTTCAGACATCCCAAAGTTCGAGGCCAATCCTAATGAAGATCCAGGAGATCATGTGACTACCTTCCATCTTTGGTTCTCATCCAACTCATTGAAAGACGACTCCGTACAGTTGTGATTGTTTCAACGTACTCTCATTGGGAGTGTCGCGAAATGGTACATTGATCTTGATCGCTCAGGATACTCTTCCTTCGGCGAACTGGTGATGGATTTCCTAAACCATTTCCAGTTACCTATGAGATACAACATTGGTAGAGAATTGTTGGCCAATTTCTCACAAACAAAAGCAGACCATATCTCTGATCACATCCAAGAATGGAGATGCCGAAAGAGTTTAATTAAGGTACCATTCCCACCATCATTCCTGCTCGAGTGGTTCCTTAAGTCTTTGGTCCCACGGTTATCCAAAGGCGTTGCGACATTGGGAGTATTTTCCGAAGAAGATGCCATCATGAGAGCTCAACAACTTGAGCTAATCTACTCTCAGTCTGGTTTATTATACGAGATCTTTCCAGATGTGCCACGTTCAATACTTGATAAAACTAGATAGAGAGTTGGACCACATGCCAATGGTATTTTTTGTTCAGCACAAACAAATCCCATTGAGGAATTGACGAAGCAGTTGCAGTAGTTGTCTATACAACACACAACGGCCAACCAAACTACTTCCTTGGCTGCTCCCCCTACCAAAATGTCGGATGTACACATAGTGCAATCGACTAATCCAAAGGCCACCCAGCAGCCGGAAGGAAATAAAAAATGATGAAAGAAGGGTAAGGGGGATAAAAAACCTACCGATAATGCTGGCGGGGACAACAATGAGAAACAAAGGGCAAGGTATCCATGCAACTTGTGCGGAATACCACCCGACCCATCTATGTCCTCAACTTTCAGAAGCCCAAAAGTTTGTGACACAGCAACAACCTGTTGTGTTAACCAATCCATTTCAACATGGGAAAAATCTAACCCAAGCCTTTGCAAGAACAGAAGGGGGCAACTAAGGACCCTCTCCATCTTCGAAAAACCCCGCATTCGCGAATGTATATATGGTGAAGGGTGATTCTTTTATATCGACTAGAGTGCATGACTATAGTAAACCAAGCACTTCTAAGAAGGGAAAAGAAGACGAACTCCCATCTCTTCCTCTACGGATTGAGAATATGTTGGGAGAAACAATGACACGAATCCCAAAAGGTGCATTCAAAAAATATTCTCACAACCCAAACGCAAGGGCCACCCAAAACTATTTTGTGGTGGAAGATTTATCACAAACCCCTTGTGTGATTTCCGCTTTGGAGGTCCTCCAAAGCTTCCCTTCCTAGAGGAAAGCCTTGTTAACCACTTTAGGATCTACCGAGAATTGTAATCTAGGTAAAATCATGTTGGATACAACCGACTTAAAACCTCATCTGCCTTACCACGTAGTGTTTCAGATAGTAGTGGCTTATCCCACGAAAAGTTTTACTCAGAATATCTTCCGCACGGTGGTTGATGAGGGCGCCTTGACATGCATTATGTCATTGGCATGCTGGAAGGCCATTGACTAGCCCGGTTTGTCTCCATCACCTACTGTCCTCACTACTTTCGACGGTCGTTTGTTTCGACCACATGGTATCATTCCCTCTTTCCCCGTGCAGTTAGGAGGGAAGACCGTGTGTTTCAAGGTAGAAGTAGTCTACGCGCCTCTCGACTATAACCTCTTGTTAGGGAGGAGTTGGACTTATGCCATGCAATATGTGGTTGCTACAGCTTTTTGGGTCTTGTTGTTTCCACATGAGCACTGGATTGTGTCCATCGATCAATTATCTTTCTCCAGATCTAACCCTTCATTGGGGGCATCCACGGTCCCGATGATTGATAATCCTCAACCAGGCATGGTTAATGTAGGGGTTGGTTTGTGCCCATCTTTGATGGGTACCTTTGATTACCCACCCCCTCAAGGCGATATCAAGTTTATATCCAATCACCATAAGGTTTATATTTTTCAAGTTTCGTCGTTCCGCACGACTTACTTCAACAATCTGTGGATACTTCCTTCCCCATCGGCCACAATGGATGGGACAGGGCACTCAGGCATGTCCACGCCCTTGTTTGTAGCTGAAGTAGTGTACTCTTTAGTCCAGCAAGCTTCACCCAACACTGATCCAAATCCTACACAAGAGTTCGATCCACTTCTAGAGCCTATTTGGGCTCAGGGTTCTCTCGCTGACACTAATTCATTAGACTTAGTCTTGCCCTCTGATGAAGTTGTAATTGAAGCAATGACTAGTCTGGACAAACCCTAGGAGGATCTTCATCACAGATCATACTTCCTGCTAGAGTTAAAAAAAATCAAAGCCAGAGAATTCACCTTGACTATGACGGGAGGTAGGTCTTGTCCTATTAATCCCTTAGCTACACACGAGGTTTATGCTAAGGGTAATATGGAAACTATCGTTGAAACCTTACCGATCAATATCTCCCGAAACCCTGGCATCATGGAGAATGTTTTCGTCAGAGCTGACTGCTCCCCCAGAGAGATTCAAATCTACATAGATCTTTTTAAATAATTCCGCAACGTTTTTACCAGGTCTTACAAAGAAATGTCAGGCATCGATCCAAAAATAGTTGAACATGAAATCACAACTTATCGAGATGCCAAGCCTGTCGGGTAGAAGCTTCGTCCAGTTAACCCCAAGAAAGAAAAAACCATTAAGGTTGATTTTGAGAAACTGCTAAAAGCCGGTTTTATCTATCCTATCCATTTGATGCAATGGGTGTCAAACCCTGTGATGGTCAATAAAAAACAAGACACAATTCATGTATGTACAGACTTCCGTGATTTGAACAAGGCCTGTCCCAAAGATAATTTTCCCACACCATTCATCGACCAGATAATTGATGAATGTGCCGGTTGCGAGGCATTCTCTTTCATGGATGATTTTTCGGGCTATAACCAAATACAAATCAAACCTGAAGACCAGCACAAAACAACATTCATCTGTCCATGGGGTACATTCGCGTATCAAAATATGCCTTTTGGTCTCAAAAATACTAGAGCCACCTTTCAACGTGCCATGTCTTTTGCTTTTCATGACCTCAAGCATATAGTCGAGACCTATTTAGATGATTTAGCATCTCGATCTCGCAAGATAACGAATCATCCCACACACCTCCAACTTATCTTTGAGCGTTGTCTCTACTTCCAGATTCTCTTGAATCCAAACAAGTGAAGATTTTATGTAACATCGGGATGTTTTTTAGGTTTTATAGTGTCAACAACAGGGATCATGGTCGATCCTCTCTAGGTTGAGGCAATAATTCAGTTGGTCGCCCCACGCACAATCTTTCAACTTCAGAGTCTACAGGGCAAGGAGAATTTTTTAAGATGCTTCATCGCTAACTATGCCGAGATCACCAAGGGATTTATGCGCTTACTGAAGAAAGACATTCCTTTCTATTGGGATGATGTCGCTCAATGCTCTTTCACCGCATTAAAACATTCCCTCACAACTTCCCCTCTGCTCCAGCCACCTAACTATAACAAAGATTTCTTATTATACTTGGTTTAAGCAGAGTAAACCATTGGCATGGTTTTAGTTCAGGAGGATGACTTGTTCTTAGAATACATGATCTATTACCTGAGCCGAGGCCTTGTAGGACTGGAACTCAATTATTCTCATATCGAAAAACTTGTGTTGGCAGCAGTCCATGCTGTTCAACGGTTTCGTCATTATGTTTTATTTCACAAGACCACCATCATTTTTGTCATGAATCCATTTCAGTACATGTTGACACGACAGGTAATAGGCAGAAAGATCAGTAGATGGATAGTCGTCCTCCAAGAGTTTGACTTAGATTTCATTTCAGCGAAATCCAAAAAGTTACTGGTCTTCGCAGAACTTATTTCAGAACTTCCAGTTGAGTTAGGTGATCTTATGCCTGAAGAGTCACCTATCAGAGGAGATATATTTTTGATCACCTCTTCGGATCCCTGGTATGGAGATATACTTATCTATCTCTAGACTTTGAAGTGCCCCACCTCTGCTTCTCATGATGAGCATCAATGCATACGCCATCAGGCTAAGAATTATCTCACACTCGATGATACATTGTATCAGAGAGGTGTAGACTGTATCCTACATTGATGTCTCACTCACGAAGAAGCTGTTATCATGCTTAATGATTGCCATACTAGAGCCTGTGGTGGTCATTAGTCTGGTTTGGAAACAACCCAAAATATTCTACGAGTAGGTTACTTCTGGCCGACACTAATCATAGATTGTATCGAATCGGTCAAGAAGTGCCACCCGTGCCAAATCTTCTCTCGGAAGATGAGGGCACATCCCACTCCCATGTTTCCTGTCATCATAGTTGGTCCCTTCACCAAGTGGGGGATTGATTATACTACATGAAACCCTCCTTCAGCAAGGGGGCATCATTACATCATCATAGTTGTAGACTACTTCATGAAGTGGGTCAAAGCTATGCCAACGTTTAAAGATGATGGAGAGATTGTAGCTCTCTTTTTATTCAACCAGATAATAGCAAGGTTCGACATCCCAAGGGAGATTGTCACTGACCATGGCAGTCACTTTCAAAACTAGATGATGACTAAGTTAACGTCAAATCTTGGGTTACAGTAGGAACATTTGTCACCCTACTACCCCTAAGAAAATGGTCAGGTGGAAGCTATGAACAAAACTATTAAGACCATTCTACAACAAACGATCAACTCAACCAAGTCAAATTGGCATTTGATGTTATACTTGGCATTATGGGCTTACCAAATGTCTGTTAAGACTGCAACCAGTTTCTCACCTTTCCAACTCATTTATGGTCTGGAGGCAGTCTTTCCTATCAAATGTCAGATCCCATCTCTAAAGTTGGCAATACAATTATTGCCAGACACTTCTCCACTTGAAGAGCAGTTATTATACTTGGAGCAACTTAATGAGAAGCATCATGATGCGGCCTTGGCCAATGAGGCCCACAAACATAAATTCAAGTGTCAGTATGATAGGTCCATTCACCCTCATATTTTCACTGAAGGCGACCTTGTCCTAGTCTATGTTCAAGATAAGGACCCCCTGGGGGTAGGAAAATTCAAACCCATGTGGTTCAGACCTTTCATCATAAAAGAGGTTCTAAATAAGGGTACTTATCGTCTGGTTGAATTTGACAAGAATTCTTTGGAAAAACCTAGAAATGGACTGTACCTCAAGAAGTATTACTCATAGGCAGGTCACCATGGGTAACTTTTTGTAACATAATATAGTCTTTGTACTATTACTTTCTAGTTTCTTTTAGTGTTATGGACGTGTCATTGATGTTATCTTTTGTCACTATGGCAGATGTCAAGTGAATCTGAGATGTTCATTGGGTATGCAAATGGTGCTAGTCAGCAGACTTAGAGGCTTGCCTCCGCAGCTTGGGTAATTTTTACACCTCAAGGCCAGTTATTATCTTCCAGAGGTATATACTTAGGTGACACCACAAACAATGTCGCTAAGTACAGTGCATTTATTGAGTTGTTTTGTGACACCTTGTCATTTGGTATCTCTCATCTCTGGGTATATCTCAACACTCATCTAGTTGTGTCTCAGTTAAATAGAATTTACCGTGTTCATGATCCGACCTTACACCGATGATTCCTTAGGGTACATATTAGAACTAAACTTCGATTATATTACATATTTTCATGTTCCTAGGAGATCAAATCAAATTACAGATACTCTAGCTAATCAAATTTTAGATTGGCATCTTGCACACATATGAAAAGACATACACATAAACATGTAAATACATTTTTTGAAAAAATGATCCATAGGCCACGAAAAAACATAAAAATCCATATATAATATCATAAGTAACCAGAGTACACAGATGGATGCAAGCGCCTCAAAAATATGACCAATAAAGAGTCAAGGGGCTTATGCCCTCAAAAAATATATACAAGTAGTTCTCTCGGCATGCGAAAATCCTAACTAAAGTCAAGGCATGTGTGCCCTGTTGTACTAATCTACAGCATTGGCTAAATGTCGAAATAGTCGGACCCACGTCCGTGGTGCCCCCACTACATGAGGCTGCATGGATGGTGGCAGAATCTCAATCTCTGCCATAGGGACCATGCGAGTGAGTGCAGTAAAGTTCTGCTTGACTCGTCTCAACACCCTCTCAGCCTCCCCAACTGGAAGATATCCTGCTACTACTGATCCCCCGACGGTGGCAGGTGCGGCCCCTAGATGAGGATGATGCTTGTTCCTCACATAGTCATCAGGTCACACTGGTCCCACATCTGCACACAACAAACACATATCTATCAAATACTCTGGTATATAAAAAAAAATGATATATAACAAAAACGACATAAAAATTACATATGCTTCACAAAAAATAAAAAAACAACTACAAAGATGGAGACTTACCCATATCTCCTCGCTCCTCACCAGGAGGTACTGATATCTCAATGTCCCTCAAAAAATCAATCCCTACATACAGGTAATCCTTGATAACTGGGATCTATCGCGATAGCCAGGTAAATAAATCATCATCAAAGGAGTCATTAGTCCTTCCACCACCCTGTCGTGGCAGCAATACTACCCATATACACATAGCAGGAAGAGAGGCCTGATGTCCTCCTACCACTACTCAATGACTAAAGCTCGGAACTATCTCAAAGAAGAACGAGAACAGAACGGTCCCGAACCCGAAGTTCCTCTATGTCTGCAATCGACAATTTTTCAACTGCCTCTTCATACACTCTAACAATGTGGTGCTCCAATAAAAAAAAATTGCATTTAAGCATTGGAATGCACAACTCATCTGTGCCTGGGAAACCTAATGCAAAGTCACAGAACCAATGATTCACCCAATAAGAAACACTATCGTCTGTAGCGATAAGTTAGTAATCTTTCTTATGGGCACCTGGGAGATTGAGTGGTTTGCATCAGTTGCACAGTAAATACCTACCAATTCCTCTATGTTATGTGGCCCCAAAGGAAAAGTCCGAAAATTGACTAGTTCCCCTCTCTGGGAGAGGCCAGTCAAAAAATAAATGTCCTCGGTCATGGGCACCAGTGACTGCCCCTCTAACATGAATGCCTCTGCATCTGGATGCTAGTAGTCAACCAAGGCATTCAATAGCCTAGGTTGTGCCCGCATAAAAGGACATAAGAAGAACTTGAGTAACCCACATTGCATTAAGGAAGCCATAGCATTGGGGTCTTCCCTGACCAACTCACTAACCTCTTCATGCTCTCTTTCTCTCCAGTGGACATACATCCTGCAAAACACTAAGGTTCAGGAGGGTTAACCCTTGTTTTTTAATATTTTTTCAATCAAAAAGGGGGTCCATGCGGGCTGTAATACTAACAGTCACGTGTAAACACATGCAGGGTTTACTCTACCTGAATGTACATGTGGCCTATCCTGAGACAACCCGCATGGACCTAGGGCCGACCTTTTCAAGGTTGATGCCCCCCCAAAAAATGAAACCTAAAGAAAAAAGAAAGACTTAAAATGCAATATAAGAGAGTTTGTACTTACTTGGTCTAGACAGAAGTTCATTTCATCCACTGTAGCTCCCTGAATCACCACTTTTGACAAAGGGGTTTTTTTGTCTCCAGAGTCATTTTCGAAATCAGTAATGGTGATAATGAGCTGCCAACTTCTATTTATAGACTTTTTGGCCTCTTTTTGCCACTTTTTTGGCCTCCCTTATCATTTTATTTAAATCAAAAACCATTTAGAGTGATTCAGGAGTTGCATGGGAGGGGTATGATCGGGTATCAGGACAGTTTTTTGGAGTTTTGGGTAATTTTCGATGGTCTGTGGAAAAAATTTCTGAGGATCAACTTGAGCATGTAGGTTAGGTTTCTACCCTGACTTTTGTATCTCATTATATTTTTCCTTTGCCATATGATCGATCCCATTAGGTTGCGACACATAACCATCATAGTTTCTTTAGATGTGTCGCGACTTGGTGGTAGAGATTACAAGAACTTGGATTCCCTAGGTAGATCCTGGTTGCATTATGGTATCCATGTTGTCTCTAATCATCGTAGGCTTGGGAGTCCTTGTTGTTTTTCCTGAATACGAGTTTGAGCCTCATTTGCATGATTCCTTTTCGCTCTTAACCTCACCCTCGAGACTCCCAAAAGATATAACAGGTCTTCTTTTGAGTGCTTTTCAGACCTTCTAAACATGAAAAGATTGTCGAGCGATTTTGTGGCCTTTAACGCTCGTTAAACTAAAATTTGATGTCACGTCTGTCCGACGGTAGTTTACCCCTTTCTCGGTCCGGACGGTCAACTGTACGAACAAAGGTATACTCTATGGAACTTCAATTCTCTAGAAGAGTACTATCAGGTATCATTTTAACCCTTTTTCGGGCCTGGGGGACTAAATTTACGAAAAAGGAACCCCCACAGAGTCCATAGTTAAGCTCTTTTCAAACTCCCTAAAATTGAAAAGATTGTCGAGTGACCTTATTCTTTCACACTCGTTAAAATGGTCCAAAAGAACATTCCTGACGGAGTCCATAGTTAAGCTTTTTTAGACTCCTTAAAAATGAAAAAATGGTTGAGTGATCTTGTCTTTATCACATTCGTTAAAATGGTTTTGAATAGACGTCTTGTCGGTGCTAGTTTACCCCTTTTTTGAACCGACTAGAGCAATTTCGAAAAAGGTACCCCAATGGAATCTCCTTTTACGTTTTCCAGACTCTCTAAATATGAAAAACCATCGAGCTTACCTTCTCTGGGCTCGTTAAACTTACATCGAAGGACATTACGATTGTGTGTTTTATTAATCGCATTTGCATAAACACGTCTTTGGCCTAATGCCGACTCCATGTTTCTCTCAACTAAACCATCTGAAGCATGCCTCATACGCAAGCCCTATAACACTTTGCCTCTGCGTCTTGACACCTTTGGCCCCTAGAGGATTTTTCCCGAGTGTCCTTTTCTTGCATATTTCCCTTTTCCCTGAGCATCCCTATGTTCCGTGTGCTTGGAACTAGTATGTTTGCGACACTCAATCCTCCTCTGTAACATAACATTATTTTATTCTTTTTTCCAAAATCATTGAAAAAGACAAAAAAATCAAATATACCCCAAAAAGTGGAAGGGAAAAGTATTTTCTTTATTAGCAGCATGATGAGTCGCCCTTGGATAAAGCACATCTGTTTGTTTTTTCATCAAACCCTGGGATGTAATATGACTTTAGGAAGTTGTTCTTGCTACATAGAGCTGTGTCCTCCTCCATTTTGTTATTCTTCCAAAAATATGGAGAGTTTGTGTTGCCTCCTGCCTCATAAACGTATGTTAATACCATGCTTCCTGAGTCTCATCATTTGTCGTGTTGTTGTCCAAGGGAAGTTTTTCACCAAGCCTAAGTCAACCCCTCTGCATTTTGTCTCTTGCCCTCATACCCGGCCATCCTGAATGTCCAATCAAGTCCTTGTTCGGAATCAATGAAGCCTTCAGTCTGATCATCAATATTATCTAGTCCATGACCAATGAGCCATCGAAGACCTCTGGGTAGTAAATTCGTACACTCATATTACACTCCTACCCGAGTTTTGAATATTTTTTGAAGTTGTTGCTCGAGCTCTGAAGATCTCATCTCCAGCAATCAGGCTGTATCAAGTTATAGAAGATGGATACTCTATATGTATATATTTTTGATTTCGATATGTAGCTCCGTTGTGTATTGTTCGCGGCTACACTTTATATAGTTATTGTACATGGATCTACAGTGTATTTGATTGGTAGCCATGATTCTATTTTATCCCGAGCATGGGTATACCTGCCTCAATGAGACATTTGTTATTTTGTAGACGACGCCTCCTGGTTCCTAGTCCCTGGGCTCACTTGTTCGGCACATCAGTAAATATTAGTAATGTATTTCAGCCATCAGATTCTCTTCTGACCTCACACATTAGGGGGCATCTGTTATAACCCTAATTTGCACCATACATGCTTACCTGGCATCAGGCCATCTCAGATTTTTTTTTTTCCAAAGCACTGTTGAACAACTCTTCTTAAAAACCTCTTTTATAAGGGCCCACATGCCCTACTCCATTAATGCACACATGTACATGCTAGCTGACCCAAAACAACCCGCGTGTACCTACAAAATCACGAAAAAAAGGAAAGTTGCCGATGAAACACACAACTTTGGGTAAGTTAACTAAACCTTCCAGCCATGCATGGCCGAGGGTTCGTCCAAATACCTAGCTTATTCGGGCATATAAAAGAAGGGTTAGGGGTCCCATTTGGAAAAGGAAAATAATAGTAAAGAAACTCTACCCAATTGCACATTCCCATTGTCCCAACCCTTTAGCCATCCTTGTGGACGAAGAGATACAGAGCAAAGAAGTTGGAGGACAGTTGAAGTGGAGTCCAGGATCAGGTTCACGGAGCGGTGTCTGGTCTTGACATTGTAATTTGATTCATTAAAATTAATAAAGAAATGCTTTTCCTGTCCCACTATATGAGTTCTTCATAGTTTATTGAATATATGTTTGAATCTCTAACCCATTAATCTGTAGGTAAAATGCATGTATATTTTGTTGCTTGTTTTGTATGCAGGTCAGCCTTGGGAGGAGAGATGCCAACAAGCAATCAAGCATGAAGAAGGATCGACATCGAATTCCTGAAACAAGGTATGTTTGTATAACCATGTATTTTCTTAAAAGAAATGGAGATTAGGTCTGGGACGACGGTAGAAAGTAGGATTCTTTCGGTCTCATCTACATGCATAATATAACCCTAAATGCTATTCCATAGGGGAATTTCCCACCACAATAGGGGCTTATAGTTGATCACCATCCTTGGTTTTCCACATTTCTGTTATGTGTCCTTGTTGACATAAACGTTGAGCAAGCCCATGGACTTCTACTACACCCAATGAGTTTTCTCTGTAGGATTTTTGCAATCTCCTTCTTGTAGTAATCCATCTTAGTGGGAGACATTTGATTTGCATAAGCCTTTTGAGGAGTTCCTAAATAATTTTCTCTATATGGTAGATCCACAAAGTATTTTTCTCTACTCCAGAAATCATTTGGAATCTATCCAGTACATTGCATCATTATTTTGTCAAGAATTGCTTATAAAACAGACTGGCCATTAAGATTTGCATGCTTACATATCTTCTTAATCTTCATCAATTGTTCAACTGATTGAGGGATCATTTCTGGAGATGGATCCTATCTATATGGCTTAACCCTTTCAACATATTCAAATTTCATAGGAATCTGAATAGATCATTCCCTACATGCAATGTAACAGTGTCTTGAGATATAATAAAAGGTAACCAATGATTCACAAAGTCATTCCCTAAAAGAACATCACAACCCAAAATAATATGTAAGTAGTGTACAATGAATTTCTCTACCATTAAGAATGATAGGAAGTCTCTCATATTGATGTTTGATATATTATCAACTCATGATTTATAGCCCTGAATCTTGTTTCATGTTGTTCCCAAAAATATCGAGGGATAACATTATACATAGTAGATGAGATCATTGATCCCATGTCTATTTGTGCATCTAGATAATATAGCTTGTATAAAAAAAAAATTGAATTGATATTAATGAAAAGCCTATCTTTTAATCCAAGCATTCTTATGCATTAATAATGTCTTTCAACAGAGTCATTACTTATCTATTCTCAAGGGAAAATATCAAGAGCTTCATCTGGAACATGTGCCAAAGCAATGGCTTCTCTTTGTTGCTCTGTCCTTTCTATTCATTCTTCTTCTGAGTCAGATAATGTAGGAGATTTTTCTTGATCCTCTAGTAATGTTCTTATTTCCTATTGGTCCTGAGAAATACCCTATTTTAATTCATCCTTAAGCATCATCTTTTGTTGCATAGTTTTCTACAACTGAAATATCTTTGCTGCCCTTTGTCTCCTATGCATCCTTTCTTGAATAGTGTTGGGATGGTATTGTTGGTAATGAGTATAGAGTGTATCCATTAGCTAAGGAAAACATGAATGAGGATTCTTCTTTCTATGTGTGGGAACCTTGGGGGATTTGGAAATAGGTTTTGACAAAGTGGCTACATCAATCACCATTTTCCACAAACGCAGATTAGAAAGTTGAGCAGTGAGTTGAGAGATGGAAGAAGAATGAAACCTTTGATGGAGAAAATGATAACGAGAGACATAATTTTTCAAGCCAGAGGGAATGAAGACTAGTTAACAAGGCTTCTTTTGGGGGTTCACTATGGAGAATTTTAACAGATAAAAAATTAATGTCAGGAAATTCATAAGGAGAATGTATGTCATTTTCAGAAATAAAATTTAAATAAGTACAAGATTAAGGAGAGTATACAATAGATTTAGAAGAATAAATGAAAAGAAAACCGAATTTAGGATCAAAGTCTAAAGGAGAATGAGAAAGAAGATCCCATTCTGTTGGATCCAATGTTGCGGAAAAGACTGTTGCAACCTTCTTGCCAAATTTAGTCCTGGTTTTTTGGGGACACTTGGATTCCGAATGTCCTTTTTGTTTAGAAATAAAACATCCTCCTTATTTCCTTTTCCTGGTTTGATGCCAGACATAGGATGTTCTTTTTCCTAGATACTCAACAGAGGGAGTCTATCTCTTGTATATGTACCTTAAAGGTTTATGTTTTTTGTAGGAGTAACTGGCATACCATTGTTTGTAGGGACGACCAAAATTAGGTTTGAGGGAACCTATTGTAGTGTTTACTTATAAAAATCTAATGATGCTTCAGTGCTTTTGTAGATTTATTTTGAACACATTGCCTTTGAGTTGTTCTAACAATAATATCATCTAATGATGCTAATGACCGACTGTCTACCTGCAACTTATGATCAAGCATGTATTATTTAACAAGATCAGGAATATGACCTGGCATAGCATCCAAATATTGGTGAAGATAGGCAATGTTAGAGGAGTCAACTACCTTGTAGATAAGCTTATGCATTTCACACTTAAATTTATCCAAAAGGGATAAATTATAAATTCTTTGAGACATAAATAAATTGGCATAATGTTTAGTGTCCATTGGGGCTTGGACAAAGAAATCATGTCTTACGAATTCAACCAATGCAACAATAGTATCAGAAGAATGAGTTACTTTAGTTGTTTTCTCCTATGGTAAGCCATACCACCAGTTTTTAATCATACCTGTGAAACCCCGTATTAATAGGAAAGTAAGATCTTACCAGGTGACTTTGTCTTTGAGAATAGATTTATGTATTTTATCCCAGCCTTCCCATGAGGCAATTAAAACAAGAAGTTTCCTATGTGTGAGGCAATCTATGTTACTGTTAGGGCCAGAGCTAGAAATATTTGTACCAGAATAGAAGTACCAAAAAATGTATTAGCCAATCCAGGAATGTTTTTACACTTTCACCTCTGAGCTTCCTTAAGCTCAAACTAGATATGGAATGCCTGAGTCTTTGACTATCCATTATGGTGGTTCATCTTCTTTGATGTCAACCTCTCTTCTAATTTTATGTCGTATTTCTTCTTCAAAAATATAATCAGGTTCTCTGTGATGTGTTACAATTTTGGTATCATATTGTATCATGCTAGCAATATGATTATCTTTCCATTCTTTGAAATATGCTACAAATTTATGATACCTCTCTATTATCTTTTGATATTTTGACAGAGTGACTTGAGAATAAACTAGATGAATTGCATTTCTTTTGTCTAAACCTCTTAAAACTTTAGAGGTGATAGCAGGATGACTGGAGATACCTTCAAATGACTGGTCATCCTTTGGAAAAAAAGGGTCATCTCCTGTAGCCAATGTAACATTGTACCCATTTGGAATCTGAAAATACAAAATGAAGGAAAGACAGTCAACACAAAAACAAATACTGTCAACATGAAATCCATTTGGCCATAGATGAATAAATTCTAATTGCCAAGAAAGATAAAGGAAAAGGAAATGCTAAGAATATTTCTACACAGGAAAGAGAAGGACAATTTGCTAAACCTGTAGGACATCACAGTTCTATAAGGATGTTCTCCCATAATGATATTGATTTCAATGAACATCACAGTTGTCTTAAGATGTTCTCCCATAAATTATTTTGGTTTCTTTTGTCACATGCTAAATGTCCAAATGTAAAGCATTTGCTACCTCTATATATTCAAAGTCAATTTGACATGTGAATCATCATTTTAGTCTACGATAATGATAAATTATACCACTAGCCCAATGCCAAAGTGTATATCACACATACTAATGATAGCAATGAAATCACATTCACAAAATTGAATGTCAAACTAATAGTTATAAGGCCGTTATCGGCTAAGTTCACATGTGAATAGCTTCAGGGGTTTGAGCCTTTTGTTGGAAGTAATTAGAAACAATGCCATGGACAAATGCAAAATTTCATTCCAAATTTTAATAAAAAAATTCTTGATTTATAATTATCTACCTGTGAGAAGTGGCCCTCTAAACTTGTATTTACGAAGTCAAAACAACATTGCCTTTCTCCCACCATTGGAGCATATTAATTCTCTCTAAAATAATGTTGACTTCATTGGTAATTAGAAACAATGCCCAAGTGCCAAAATCTATATAAGAATTATTTCACTTATCACTTCCTTAAAGAAGAACAAACTTTACCTTTCAATGAGGTTGTTGACTTCATTGGTAATGTTGACCTATTTTCAGCGATTTGTTTTTGCTATCAAAATGAACAAATTGGCCATGTCTTTCTTTCTATGGTTACTTATTATGCTGAAATAATGTACATTAGCACTAAGTTTTTTCATGGTTGTTATCTGCATGCATTTCATTTCTATTATGAATAGAACAAAATGCTCGTGAAGCCTTCCCATTGAGTAGAAGTGAGAAAACATCATTATAAGTTATTCTACTAACTAATTCATTTAGTTTTCTTCATACAAGAATGATTTTAAATACATAAGTTTTGAGCTATATGAAAACTGCTATGTATTGTAGAAAACATCTGAGTTAAAAGGATTCTAGAAACACATTGAAGATGCCAGCAGTATGTTAAGGGAAAGATGCTCTGATAAAGTAGAGGTGTATCTTGGCTACTATTTTCAAGAACATTACTTTAAATTAGATCTCATTACCCAAACCCACTGATAAGTATTGTGATTATGTTTCTTATTCCTTAGATATGCTTATTCCATTTAGATATGGGTCCTAAGACCCATAGATAAAATTTGTCATTTTATTTCCACTAATAGACCATAGAATTAAGGATGCAAAGATGGCATGGTCTTCTAATTGGAGTTTTCTCCAGACATTTATTACTATCCTTTACATTATATTGTTGTTGATATGTTTGAATCTATATTAGAAGTACACCTAGGAAGAGAAACATATATAATGTATATTTCAATTGCATGTTAGTTTCTCCATTGGAAAAGAAGAATTTCTTTCTTCAAGATGTTGTGTAATGAGTTTTTCATTCTCAAAGGGTGCAGGGTCAACTTTACCTGTTTCCAAGTATATCTATAGATGATGGTTTTTGATTGAACATGGCATTTATTGCATAGAAAAAAAACTTGTCATAACATATGGACCTCTATGATGGAAGCAAAGGAGAGAGATGTTTGCTAATACATAAGCATCATAGTACTAGTTGATTGTTCTTGCTACAACATGGAAACCTATGTAAAATATGTTGATCTTCTGTCCCCTTCAAAAGAAAATAGAGAAACTATCAATGACATTTAACTTGTTCTTCTTGTTATCCAAAGCAATTTTTTTAAGGATAAAATGATGGTTATGCGTTGTTGCCAATATATAACTACAAACCACTAGATAAATAAAGAATAAAGTATTGACACCAGTTATCACATATCCTTTTAAATCCAGAGTTGAATCTGTGCCCAAATACATGCAGTGACTCAAAACTCGAATCAATCCACCACACACTCTGCCTTTATTTTATAGGACAATATGTCTAGTTTGTTTACAACAATAGAAACATCTCCGTGGACCACCTTCTAACCCTATTTTCTTAAAACAAAGTGCCCATCCAACATGAAGGGCTTCCTAAAATAGAAAATCCTAAAGCTCTCTAGAGGAGCACACCAAAATTGCATGAGAGGAACCCTTAAATGGAGTGCCCAACATGGTGAATACAGATTACATAAATGCATGTGTCCTCTAGCCTAGAAAAAGCACCCCATATAATCTTGGAATAACTCTCTCAAGTGATTTTCCAAATTCAGAAAATTATGCTAAAAATAATGCAACTCTAATTCTTAATTGTTCTAAACTGAACTATGAAAAACACTTTCTAAACAAAAAACATGTTCATTAAAGAAAATAGCAAGAACAGGAAATAGCCCAGCACCCTCTGTCACTATCACATAACTACCCTGCACCCTCTATGACTGTCACATGACTTCCTAGTGTACTCTATTGTTGTTGCATAACTGTTGTATGCTTCCAAGAGGCTTCTTCGTCTGTGCCATCATACACTGTTGCACCGAGATTGATGCAGGTATTATTGAGTGCACCAAGTTGTGGCGAAATACCTTTTGAGCAACCAAGTATCACTAACATTATGGTCTTTAGACCTCAGTCACAGGGTTTTCCACATTTGAAGGTTGGAGTTCAAATTTCTTCAAATTTCAAAGTCTACTTTAAATTTGCCTAGGATATTTTTTTTAAACCATAACTGGGGAATTTATATTGATCAAAGCTCTGGCAGTGTCAATAACAAATTTACATCACAGTTCTTTTTCAATTTTTTTGATCAAAAAACTGTGACAACGACATATTAACATACCTATTATAGAGCCTATCTATATCTTTAGACAATATTTCCCTGTATTTCTTGATGTTATATAGTCTGCAATATAAAATTAGAATTATAACAACCTTAAAAAATGTAATACTAAACAGAAAATATGATGACTTGTTGCTTCTTCCAGGTCTGTGTTCGATGGGACAGAGTTATTGGTGTTCATTCTCATGGAGAAAACACTGAAGTGAACTTATATTTAAACATAATTGAACTGAAGTGTTCATTATCATGATGACTTAAACATAAGTGAAATTATATTTAAGAACACAAAACACTAAAGATTATAATACAGGAGAAAACATATCCTCTTCCCATAATAGGTTGATTAGATGAATAACCTGTTGAATCAAAGTATTTATGCTTCAGTAAGACCTACAATATAGTTTGTATAACTTCAACGATGGTCCCTTTTAATAAGTCTTCCAGCACATGGCAACTCTGATTCAAAATCCTAATCAATAAATAAGAGATCATCCCCAGGACAATGGACCTCTACAAATTCCAATTTTATAATAGATATCAACCTGCACAGGGTGGCCCTCACTTTGTAATCATTTTAGTGTTCTTCTGGGGTTGGGATCAACACTCATTTATTATATTCCAAACCAGTTAAGACCCAACTTTTCATTATGTGAGACCATAACTCCTCTTGTAAAGGACACCATACCTCTTGGGTTGAGTATAAATACAGACTCAAGACTCGTTTGTAACATCAACATGAGCTATTGCTCTCTTATACAAGTGAATTATTCTTTTATCCTATGGGCATCACCAAGATTGTTTGAACCGAGGTTTCTGATCATCTTCTTTACAACTGATCTGAAGATTATGGCTAAAGGCATTTCCCTAAGGATTGTGGATCTAGGGTTTTTGGATCTTTGTTTAGGGTTTCCTAAGAGGGATCACTTTAAGCATTTGATTTAGAGAATTTATTGGCATGGGATTTTTCACTTCATCGATTTCTTAGAACTTGTCCACAAGGATGGCTTCAAGATTGGCAATTCCAAAAAGAAATTCCAATTGTGAATGCAAATGCATTCTTGTGATATGACCCAATGCCTATGAGCATCTACTCCTCAATTCAATTATATTAACCATTTGTAATTTGAATGCATGTAATATAATACTCTAATCCTAATGACATAATACATTAATTATGTGATAATGTGTACAACAAATGATTCTCTAGCACCAACAACCAAAATTGTTTGGGAGCCTTGTGGATATAGCACAGACCCCAACAACAATAGCAGTCTAGATCAGAAACCAAAATAATGAAACTTCTTCATCTAGGCCTGCTAATGAAGGAAGTTTATTAATGAATAATCTAAGTAATGCCTCATTTTTGTGTTATGACAGGCTCGCTGTTCATTTTGTTTCTTAGCATATTGCCCCTGTTTTCAAAGAGCCCTTGCCCATTCAAATTTCCAAGAAAGATAAAGGAAAAGGCAAGGCTAAGCAAATTTCTGCAGAGGAAAGAGAAGAACAGTTTGTTGAACCTGCATGAGATCACAATTGTCTAAGGTTGTTCTCCCATAATGATATTGATTTCAATGAACATTCAATTGAGCTAGAAGAGGCAAATGGACTTGAAGCATTGTGAAGATCAACCTTTCAACTCCAGAGTTGTTATTGTTATCCATAAAGCTCACTATTTGGGGTAAATATGCATATATGGATAAACCAAAATTGTAGGGGCTTTCTGCTCACGAAATAAGATTATTTGGATCCAATAATAATCACCAGCCACTAACATAGAATACCATTTCAATATTCAAGCATTCTAATGGTTTTGATTCGAGTCATTGTAGGTCCATAGTGTTATTGATAGTAAAGATTTGGTTAAAATTTAATTGTGAAAATTTTCTTCTCACTTTTTGACTTAAAAACCAAACTATTAGCACCCCCTTTCAATGATTTAGTACAAGAGGTCAATTACAATGAAGCCATCATAATAATCTACATTGTCATGTATATGCATGTTGTTATAAAGTTGTCTAGATTGTGCTCTCAATTGCTCATCAAATTCAAAATATTCACTCTACTCTACTATGAGATGAATCATGACCAATACTATCACTTCTGAAATAAAATATAGAAAACAAAAATATGAAATTGAATGCATCAAGCTGGCAAGTCAGAAAAAGGAATCATTGCAAACCTAATTTCAATAAATCCAAAAGGAGTGAAATAACACATCCACTGCAACAAGATATAATGTGGCAATTGTCTATGGTAAACAATAGTTATAGTACACCATTTTGTCACATTGAAATGAATTCTTTCCTAATGTTAAGTGGATTGTTGTGGTTGAAATCATAGCCTGTAAACAAAACCTAATCAAGAAACAATAACATTTATCCTTAGGAATCATCAATCCTAATTTGATGTGGGTGCATGAAAACCTAATTTGGATAAATCCAATTACGACCAAAATAACACCATCGAATGCAATAAGATATATATGGAAACTGTCTACAGTAAATGGAAGTTGGTACACAGTTTCATGATTCATCACAATGAAATGAGTTTCAATCAAATGTTGTTGGCAATTATTTAACAGACAGTTAACAGACAGCGAATGCTTGTCATTGATGGCAACAATAAAGATAAGTTTGTAATCGACAGGCAAACAGAAGATAAGTTCAGAGAGGTGAATGATCGAAGGCAGCGAATGATCGAAGGCAACAAATGAGTGAAAGTTTGAGAAGAATCTCTGATCGTTGAAGAGGGAGACAAATCTCAATCGTCAGATCCGATTGCAGGGTCCGACCACCGTTGGATTGAGGAGAACCTGCACAGTCTTTAAAGTGAAAGGAGAAGAGAGCGTAATCGCAATATGAAAAATCGCGATGAAATCTAAGCCATCACATCAAGCTTTGATCTGGACCGTTGATCCCNAGAGTTTCGGGGATCGCGAGTTGGACATGTCAAAGTTTATTGACATCAGGAACCCTGAAATTGTGATGTGTGAAATCCCGACTGAACCTGAACCGTTAGATCAAGATGTGATCTAGACCGTTGACCCAACTCACGACAGCAGACCACGTCATCTAGGGACATGTGGCACAATCAGGTAATGACAAGTGTCATACTGATTCAACATTTCAGGCACATGTAAGCCATGAATCAGAGTGACACGTGGCCGTATTCAACACATGTCAATTCATGTGTGACATCAGCAGATGGACACCATATCAGAGTTTCAAGGATCGCAAGTTGGACATGTCAAAGATTATTAACATCAAAAATCCTGATATCGCGACATGCAAAATCACGACGTAACTGCGACCATCAGATCAAGATCAGATTTGGACCATTGATGTAACTCCTTATCGGAGTTTCGCGAATCGCGACATGGAGTGACAAAAACATTGCAACAAGAAATGTGAAATCACGATATGTGATATGGAGATTCAATCACAGCCGTTAAATCAAGCTTGGATCTGGGCCGTTGATGTAACTCCATCTCGGAGTATCGGCTATCGTGACTTGGAGTGATGAGGCCCTTCATCACAGGAACTGTGATATGCGAATTCTCGAAAAAATCTGGACCGTTGATTCATAGAGATCATGGACCGTCGATAAGGGTTGATGAAGATCATAGCAAAACGGACTCATGATTGCAAATCAGTTAGAATTTCAGTTGGTGTTTCAGTTGCTTAGACAGTTGACGACATTTTTCTTAAGGATTTGGGAAGTTGAACCGTCATGTTCGTGTGTATAAAAGAAGATGAAATAGACTATGTTTGGATGGTTATTTTGGAAATGAAAAAGAATGAAAATGTAAGAATAGAGATGAAGAGGATGCGCAGGAGGAGATTGAGCATATGTGAAGGGTGAGATGAAATGCAGAGCATAATAACAAAGAGTTGAAGGAGATCATAATGAGAGCACGAGTTGACGCAGAGCATATCTGCTGAACAAACAGAGGAAGAGTAGAGTTGTAGATCAGTGTGCAGAAGACCAGATTTGTAGAACAAAGAAAGATTGGTAAGACCTGATTTATCTATAAAGTTGAATGTTTATTTAGCCATTTATATTCTAGGGAGGTTGGGAGGTGCTCGGGAGGACTTTTTTCCTCAGAGGTTCAAGTGGGAGCTTGAACACAGGAAGTTGTAGCTTCCATCTGGTTGCATCCAGAGAAACCAGGGTGGCAGGGAGGTGCAAGGGAGAACTAGTGTTCTCTATTATGCAGGTTGGAGCCTATGTAAATGG